>PVIH01000605.1:160196-319212 GCA_004025045.1 Sigmodon hispidus
TTTTTTTTTTTTTTGTTGTTTTTTTCTTTTTTTTTTTTTTTTTTTTTTTTTTTTTTTTTTTTTTTTTTTTTTTTTTTTTTTAATGTACAGTGTGTTTTGCCCTGAAGCTAGAGTTACAGACAGTTGTGAGCTTCCATGTGGTTGCTGGGAATTGAACCCAGGTCCTCTGGAAAAGCAGTCAGTGCTCTTAATCATTGAGCCATCTGTCCAGTCCCTTGCATGAAGCTTTCTACATCAAGCACAAAACAACTTTTTTGTGTTTAGTCCCACTAGACAGCATCTCAGTACTATGCTACATGTCATTGTAAATTGCAAAATCTCCAACAAAATAACAACAAAAAAAGCAAAATTCGTAACATTAAATAGGTCACATAAAGAATATTTGTTGCCAGGAACTGAAACCAGAAGGCTGAACACTCATGGACAAAAACACCTGTGTTAAGCAACTCAATTTTTTTTTTAACTGCTCTGCACACATCTACATATGCCACCAAAGTACAAAAAATACTTAATAACAGAGTTAAAATACATTTTAGGGAGTAAGAATATTTGTAAATACAGAATCTGCAAATAATGGGGACTGATTATACTATATTTTAACTAAGTAACTTTCAATCTGCACCTCCATTTTCAATATTTTTCCAGTTAACTCCTTTAATGGAAATGTGTGAAAACCTGTATCATAATTTCCCAATCACTTATATAGTTTAGGATTTTTAGCATTATAAAATTTACACTTTTGAGGTTAAGTATATGAAACTTGACTACACTTTTAATGATAAAACAAATCATCAGAAAAATCCTCAAAAAAAAAAATTACCTGTAGGTTCCTTGGGACACACATCTGGCAGTGACTGCACAGGTCGAATGAGTTTTGCTGAATCTACCTCTTTTTTAAAGAAAACATCACTACTGCTTCCTTGAGGCACTGGAGAAGATCTGTGGCTTGAAGCCATTGCATAAAATCACCAATCAACTACAAACAAGAAACAAATAATAATTAAGACAGTGCACAACAAAATCTATCTATAGATATAATATATCACAAATAGACTTTCAAAACAGTAGCATTATTTCAAAAGCTCTCCAAGTGTAAATACTTGAATATCTGTGGTTAATTATGAAAGTTGTTCAGAACACTAGCATGCTAAGAAACTTATTTTTCTTTGTTTGAAAAAAACTACAGATGAACACTCTTAATCTTTTATTAAGAGTACAAATACATACTAATCTGTAACCAAATATTAAAGATGAGACATGCCATTCATTCAACAAGACTACAATAATATACTACCAAAATGGCTAGAGTGCATAAGTTTTAAGTTCATTTTGCTGGGTTCAGATCTCATCTCCAGTCATCAACAGTATAATCATATGAAATTTCTTAACCTATGTGTGCCTTTCCTCACCTGTAAAATAGATAAAGACCACATCTCAAATATATCTGAAAATTATAGGTATGTATACATGCAAAGTTTAATGCTATTTCAATGTTAGTGTTCAGAGATTAGCTATTACAATTATATAATATATTATGTAAGTGAAATGCAGTAATTATCATAAAAGCATTAGGAAAAATTATAAGTAAAACAATATTACAACACAGGGCCAAAGAACAAGTATTATTTGATTGTTCTGTTATGAAATGTTTAGAGATTATCTAATTTAGGTTGGCCTATACTAGAGATAAATATAATAAGCCCCCAAAATTATGTACTATAACATATTAAAACCAAAACAAAAAACAAGGTGGAAACCAGGCAAATGGAAAAGAATTGGAAATAGGGGTTGGAGAGATGGCTCTGTGGTTATGAGCACTGGCTGCACTTGCAGAGGACCTGGGTTCAGTTTCTAGTATCCACATGGCGGCTCACAACCATCTGTAACTCCTGCTCTCGAGGAACCAACACCCTCTTCTGACCTCCATAGATACTGCACATACATAGTGTACACACATACATGAAAGCAAAACACTCAGGCAGATAAAATAAAAACTAAATCTCTTTTTTAAAAAGAGTTGTAAATAAGAAACAGAGATACAAAACTACAACCCACAGCAAACAGCTCATCCATTCTGATTCCCTCCAGTTTGCTAAAAACTGTATTTCTCGAGGTTACAAGAATATGTGTCTCAGCACTTTTAGTTCAGGAAACACAACCAGTAAAGCACCCCATCCACTTCAGACACCAAACATGCTCTGTGCTGGGGTGCATGTCTTTAATCCTAGCCCTGGGGCGGGAGGCAGAAGCAGGCAGATCGATCTCTGTGAGTAAACAGGCAGCCTGAGCTAGCGGAAGGGAGGAAAAGAGGGGGAAAGGAGGAAGGAAAGATGCTAAGAAAATATACAGACTATGGAGTCTCTCTCTCCAGGTGTGGTTACAGACCAACTACTAGAGACCTAGCTTCAGTTACAGGAAAAACAAATGCTTTAAATCTTATGGGGATAGGGACAATTAAATAAAAAACATGAAAGAATTACATTTAAAAAGTGGTTACTTACATTTCTAGATAAATAAAAAAGCAACAACTAAAAGCAGTTATGCTTGACTGAATCTTGTTTTTCATAAAATGACTTTAAGATATCCTTGGAACTTTTAATATAGATTGATATTAAATGGAATTTAAATCACTGATTTTCTTAGTTGTATTAATAGTATTAAAAAATATGTCTTCATGCTTAGCATTAGAATAAAGAAGTATTTAGAAATGATATATCAATCTTCAATTTACTTTTAAATTACTAAACAAAAAGTTTACAGAAAACAAATCTCACAAAATGTAAAAACAAAAGTTTTTACATATGAGTTAGAATTTTCAAAGAAAAGTTTGAGAAAAGGAAACTATATATTTGTAAAATATTAATTAGTACAAAATGTAAGTATCTAGGAAAAAACTAGTCAATTTGTAAGCATTATTTAATGTACCTCAATATGGCATTACTGTATAACTTCAAATATGAGAAAAAAAACTAAGGTTTCAGGAGTCTGTGTAGCAGAAGAACTTCATCATACACAGAAACTGGAATTATTTGCCCTAAAAGATAAAGGAAGAGACAGCTACAGTTCACTGCAAATATTACCTGGATAGCATATAAGTTATTTCCTTCTACACTGTAGTAGTTACTGCATGGAGAAAACACAGGTATTACAAAAATATTTATAGTCAACTCTAAATTATCCATACAGTTGCCTGTTATACATAAGTTAATAGAAAGAAATCTACATCAAACATCTTACTAGAGCAGCTAAAATACAGCTACATACTATTTCTATTAGCATATAAAATAATGGGCTTCATTTCGGCATTTTCGTCCATGTGGCATACTTGTTCTAATCTATCCTGCATCTCTATGGGGCAAATACACTAATTTAACTTTCCCCCCTGTTCATCATAAATGACACATTATTGTACAATCTAAAAATGCCTGTCCTCTGTCATCCTACAGACTTCTAACTGGTCTCTCTGCTTCCAATAAACTACTACACATAGAATTTTAGGATTAATCTACTAAGTTTTCATCCTATTATACTACATCTCAAAAACTTTTAAAAAAATTATTACTTCCAAAATATCAAATTTCATTAAGTGGTACTCAAGACTTTTATAATCTAGTATTAACTTGTCTTCCTTTTTCTGTAGTCTCATTCCTTATTTCCTGTGAATATACTCTTCCAGAAAAGTAGCCCAAAAGTGTGCTGTCCAGGCACATGCCCTTCTAAAACAATCATACCATCTTCTCCCCTTTCTCCCTGAAAAGGTTCAAGTTCCATTTCTAAATTATATACCCAAGGAAAACAAATATATTCACATTTGAAAATGTGAATTAAAGTAATTCCAACATTGGCCTATAATCTCAGCCATCAGATATCAGGTCCAAAAGAAATTCAGGAAAATAGCTACCTCTAGTCCCTATCCACATATCAAAGCACAGGCTGGCATCCAGGCTCCCTCAGTATCCTAAGTACCTGCTACACATTGCACAGTCCACGCTGGCACCCTAACCCTTCCCTACACTCCCCCCAACTCATGGGCTCCCCTCCCTCAGCTTCCCATCCCCTTAGACCCTTGCCACTTCATTCAGCTACGTCCTCTCTGGGCTCCCTCCCTCTTGCCCTTCAGCCTTTGTCATCTTTTTCTCTTCCTTCCTCTCTCACTCTCCCATCTCTCCCTTCATGGGCAGGCCTAGTCTACTACTTTCTTTCCCAGCTATGGACTCTCCTAGATGCCTCTGGCTCTTCCCTTCTATCTATCAAAATAAAAAACCTTCCTCCCAGCCATACCTCAGAGTGGTCATGTTGTCAGTCTGTACGTAAGAGAGGCTAAGAGAAGATTGCAACCTCAAGACCCACTTATGCTACAGAGTGAGTTCAAGACCATACCCTGTTTAAAAAAAAAAATAAAATAAAAAAAGATGTGGATGTGTTCTGGTTTACTTTCTATTGTGTGATAAAGACTGTGACCAAAAGCAACTGGGAAGAAAAAGATTTATTTAGGTCACATATCCCAACCATATTCCATCACTGAGAAAACCTGAGACAGGAACTGCTTACTGGCTTGTTCCCCCTGGCTTGATCAGAGGACTTCCTGATACAACCCAGGACCATCTACCCAGCAGCAGGATGGCCCACAGTGGACTGGTCCCTCCACACTAATCACTAATCAAGAAGTGATCCACAGGCTTGCCTGCAGGCAAATCTGATAACAGTATTTTATAAATTGAGTTTTCCTTTTCCCAAATGACCTTAAGCTTGTGTACAGTAGGCAGAAAACTAGCCAACACGTGGGGACATGATTAAGTGGTACAGTACTTGACTGGCATGCCTAGGGACCTTGGGTTCAATCTCTAGTATTGTAAATAATAATAATCCTAGTAAAATGTAGAATATAAGGGCTTCTAAGAGGTCTGAAGAAGAGCCCAGCCTCAGCTAGTGCAAACTGGTGATAACTAGTGCCTTAACAACTGTGCTCCTAAGCGCCTCATAATAAGCCAACCTGGGGTCTGTCTGGGGCCTTGAGGAGGGCAGAGTCCAGATACAACATTCCTAAAATCAGTAAGAGATCAATACAGGATGCCAGCTGCCAAGACACCACCACTGACAATAGCAGCAAATCAAAGCCCTTTCTCTGGCTGGGGGAAGGTCTGAGGGAAAAGTATTTAAGAACTTCCCCTCCATAATAAAATTGAACTTACTTGCTTTAACCAGTTCCCAGAAGCTGCTTCCAGGACATCCTGGCCCCCTCCCCCAACAGGAAAAGCAGGACCCTGAGCATAGAGGCAACTTCAACCTCTGACCCCAAACCAGGCCTCTCAACAGTGGAAAGAAGTTCAAACTATTAATTTAGAAAGAAATAATTAATCAGCTTAATTAGTGTAACTACCCAATAGATAATACATTAATAAGACTAGAAATTAGGCGTATAGCTTAGTCAATAAAGTACTTGCCTTACTTAAAGTACTTGAAGACCTGAGCTTGAGCCTCAAAACCTGCATTCAGAAAAGAGATGGGCATGGTAGTGTACACTTGTAATCCCAGTGCAGAGTGATAAGACAGGGAGAGTCTTGGGCTCTCTAGCCAGTTAGCTTAGCCTTAGTTCCAGACAACTCCAAGAGAGAGACACTACTTCAAATTCTAAAAGACTGATGGTACCTGAGAAAAAACACCAAGGCTGTACTCTCTGGCTCCCATATGTATGTGCACAGATGTACATATACATATACATATGCTGTGATGTATCTTTATATGCACACACACAACACACACAAAGAAAATATATGAAGAAACAAAACACATTGTTAAACTATATGTTTTGCAAAATACTACTGTCAGTCATATGCCATAAGCAAATTTGGGACCCTCCCACACACAAAAAAAATATAAAAATTAGGTTCACTGAATAATGTATTAGAATTCCTTTAGTCAAAACAAGGTAAAATGACATACTAATCCACTCAACCATTCATGTAAATTTGCTCATCAGAAAGAGGCACTCATTTGTCAAATTTCATGACAAATGCCTCCCTATTCTGAAATTCTCTGTAGGCTAGGCTGACCTGAATTTAAGAGATATACCTCTTATCACTCCAGGTCCAGGAGATCCAAACCTTCACCTTGCCTCTGTAGACACATGACACACATGAACAGCCTCTCATGAAGACATGCACAAATACTCCCTTGTGTTTACACAAACACAATCACAAAATACCAGACCAAAATGTACCAGTAAACTAATCAGGAGAAACAGGAAAAAAAAAAAAAAAAAAAAAAAAAAAAAAAAAAAAAAAAAAAAAAAAAAAAAAAAAAAAAAAAAAAAAAAAAAAAAAAAAAAAAAAAAAAAAAAAAAAAAAAAAAAAAAAAAAAAAAAAAAAAAAAAAAAAAAAAAAAAAAAAAAAAAAAAAAAACACCTAACAAGTCAACAATGGAAGTGAAAGTCAGATGCAAAGACTGAGGTGGAACAGATAAGAATGAAGGAAAAAAAAAAAAAAAACGTTCAAGTCCAGGTGAATCACAGCATTTGGGAATCTGGGGAAGGACTACAAGTTTGAAGCCAGCCTGGGCTACAGAGCAAGCTTCTTGTCTCCAAAAGGAGATTCAGCTATTACTTCAAAAACCTCATTTGTGATATCATAAAAAAGAACATCTAGCAAATCTCTTTTGATATAAAAACATTTTGTGACAATGCATAATGTACAAGAGATACAACAGAACATTAACAGTGGCTTTATTATGCCTAGTAAAATAACGGATCTTTTCTGACAACTGTCCCATTTCTGTATCGCCCCAGCCCTTCATGATTCTGATCCAAACTAGTGCTTTGTCATCTTTCTAGTACTTTTTCTTGTTAGAGGGAACTTACTTATTTTGTTCCTGCCTCCCTACTATACAATAACAACTGACATTCACCTCATTTACTGTTCTGTACTGTATCTAGCACTAAGTCTAAGCAACTTATAAACTATGACTGTTCACTGTTCACTAGATGCACAAATAAATGAATACTGTGGAAAAATAGGTATGACTACACCTGACATTAAGAATGGCCCCCATAGGTTCATACACACTCAAATATAAAGACTAAAGTACATAATTATACTTTTATATAATAGTACTTGTGTCTCTAAAACCTGATTCCAGCTTTCTATCTTTCCTGAAACATAATACACTACTTAAGAAAAACGGCCACAAACTGTATACAACAATACATAAAAAATATCATCCACCATGACCAAGTAGGCTTTATCCCAGAAATGCAGGGATGGTTTAACATACGAAAAACCGTAAACGTCATCCATTATATAAACAAACTAAAGGAAAAAAACTACATGATCATATCCTTAGACACTGAAAAAGCATTTGACAAAATCCAACACTCCGTCATGATAAATGTCTGGAGAAATCAGGAATACAGGGAAAATATTTCAATATAATAAAGGCGATTTACAAGAAGCCGACAGCCAACATCAAACTTAATGAAAAAAAACTCAAAGCAATCCCACTAAAATCAGGAACTAGACAAGGATGTCCTCTCTCCCCTTATCTATTCAATATAGTTCTCAAAGTTTTAGCTAAAGCAATAAGAGAACGAAAGGAGATTAAGGGGATACAAATTGAAAAAGAACAAGTGAAACTATCTCTATTTGCAAATGATATGATTGTATACATAAGTGATCCAGAAAATTCTACCAGGGAACTTCTACAGCTGATAAACACCTTCAGCAATGTAGCAGGATACAAGATTAACTCAAAGAAATCAGTAGCCCTTCTATACACTAAAGATAAAAGGGCTGAAAAAGAAATAAGGGAAACATCACCCTTTATAATAGCTGCAAATAGCATTGAGTACCTTGGAGTAACTATAACCAAAGAAGTAACAGACCTATTTGACAAAAATTTTAAATCACTGAAGAAAGAAATTGAAGAGAGTATCAGAAAATGGAAAGATCTCCCATGTTCCTGGATAGGTAGGATCAACATAGTAAAAATGGCAATTCTACCAAAAGCAATCTACAGATTCAATGCACTGCCCATCAAAATCCCAACACAATATTTTATGGACCTTGAAAGAACAATAATCAACTTCATTTGGAATAACAGGAAAGCCAGGATTGCCAAAACAATTTTGCTCAACAAAAGAACCTTAGGAGGCATCACCATCCCTGACTTCAAGTTATACTATAGAGTTATAGTAATAAAAACAGCCTGGTACTGGCATAAAAACAGACTTGTGGATCAATGGAATAGAATTGAGGATCCAGGCATTAACCCAAAAACCTATGAACATCTGATCTTTGACAAAGAGGCCAAAATGTTCCACAGAAAAAAGATAGTATCTTTAACAAATGGTGTTGGCATAGCTGTTTGGTAGTGTGTAGAAAAATGCAAATAGATCCAAGCCTGTTACCCTGCACAAAACTCAAATCCAAGTGGATCAAAGACCTCAACATAAACCCAGCCACTCTGAACTTGATAGAAAAGAAAGTGGGAAATACCCTCCAACAAATTGGCACAGGCGACCATTTCCTAAATATAACACCAGTGGCACAGACATTAAGAACAACAATCAATAAGTGGAATCTCCTGAAACTGAGAAGCTTCTGTAAAGCCAAGGACACTGTCAATAGGACAAAACGACAGCCTATAGAATGGGAAAAGATTTTCACCAACCCTACAAGCGATAGAGGACTGATCTCTAAAATATAGAAAGAACTCTAGAGCCCAAAACCTTGAACAACCCAATCAAAAAATGGGGTTCAAAACTAAAAAAGGGAATTCTCAGCAGAAGAATTACAAATGGCTCAAAGGCACTTGAAAAAGTGCTCAACATCTTTAGTCATCAGAGAAATGCAAATCAAAACAACTTTGAGATACCACCTTACACCTGTCAGATTGGCTAAGATAAAAGACACAGATGACAGCCTATGCTGGAGAGGATTCGGAGCAAGGGAAACACTCCTCCATTGGTGCGAGTGTAAGCTTGTTCAGCCACTCTGGAATGCAGTATGGCAGTTTCTCAGAAAACTAGGAATCAATCTCCTCAAGGATCCAGCAATACCACTTCTGGGTGTATACCCTGAAGACGCACAGTTGCACTCCAAAGGCATTAGCTCAACTATGTTCATAGCAGCATTATTCGTAATAGCAAGAACCTGGAAACAACCTAGATGCCCCTCAACTGAATGGATTAACAAACTGTGGTACATCTACACAATGGAGTAGTACTACTCAGCAGTAAGAAAAAAGCGATATCCTAAAATTTGCAGGCACATGGATGGATCTGGAGAATATCCTCCTGAGCAAGGTATCTCAAATCCAGAAAGATAAGCAGGGGATGTACTCACTCATTAGTGGACTCTAAACAAAAAAGCAAAAAGCAAAGTATGTCCAAGCAGCAAACCACAACCAACTGAAACACCTTGGACTGGCACCTTGGATCCCACTCCCTCTAGAGGAACACCTGGCTCAGTCTTGATGTTGAGGTGAGGAAACTGGATCTGCCAGGAGTGGATGCTGAACTAAGTCATATTGGGACATTGGGACCTTGGAACCTCCTGCCCTCGCTGGGGAGGAGATGGGGAGATGTGGAGAAGACAGAGTGACTGGAGGGGGTGAGAAGGGGAGGGGACCTTGAATAGGGATATACACAGATGGAAAAATATGACTTTATTCATAATAAAAAAAAGAAATAACAGATAAAAATCTGTCAAATAGATTCATGTTTGTGCAGTAAATATAATTTACACATATTATTTATAAAATAAAGTGCAACTGATTTCTTATCTTTTGCCCCAAACTTTGTTGATATGTATATTGCAATTCTAAAAAAAGAAAAGAAAAAGAAAACTGGCCACACAGACTTAAATGTTTATCATTTACTGGCTGTATGACAAATGACAGCTTCTTTACCTCCAGACATTTCAGTGTCCTCAGTTACAAAAAGAAATAACACATAGGAATGTTGCAAGATTTAAGTATCTTTTGTAAGCTCATGACACAATAATTGGAATATGAAAGTAAATAACCCCAACTACTACTGCTAGTACTGTACACACCTTAGTTTTAAAATAACAAAAAAGATTAACAATCACACAACCTCATTCAAACATTTACACTTTTTAACAACATGGACTTCCATTTCTTTGTTTAGGTCCAGTCTTTGGAGGGGGAGGGGCAGTATGGAGACAAGAAACAGCAAAACCAAGGGAGAAGCAGTCAAATCCCAGCATGAAAGTTCTCATTGCACGCCCATAAAAAAGAAGAGGGAAAGCATTGGAAGCAATGATAAACCCATAGAGGGGGAAGGAGAGAGGCAGTAAATCAACAAACCCAGGGATAACAAGGCACTTTAAGCTTATGCCCCAACTTGAGATCACAACAGGACTAGACAATGGCCCAGCAAACTGACCTAGAAGAGATAGTTGCTTCATATCCTACTCCTGTATCAAATGTTCTTATCTTGGGGAGTTAGAAAAGAGATCATCTGAGACAAAAGCTATATTGCTTCACACCCACAAGTAGTTCTACGAGTTTTCTGAAATCTCATATCAAAAAGGAAATGAAGTATGTATTATTAACGAATAAAACAAAGATGTCATGAAAAGAAGCAACATAAAAACAGTAAAAAAAAATTTACACCATCATCAGTATTTTACTAAACACTATGCAGTTTGTAATTGATTGCTTCCATTCAGATTTTGCTGATCTTCAGAAAAAAAACTCATAAATGCATTTATGATTTCCATTATATAGTAAAACAAATAGGTTCAGAAGTAACTTGGTTTCAAAATATTTAGGTAAGTAATTCTAACTATAGGATATAAATTCAGACTTCTGATCCACACAGTCTTTCTAAACCACACAGTCTCTTCAGTTAAAAAATAAATTAATATGCTCTTACGACTATTATTTATGTCTTCCCTTTTGTGGGCAGGAGGACTGTTGAGACAGACCCACTAAGTAGCCCAAGTTGGCCATGAACACTTTGAACATAAACTGGACTAGAACTTACATCAGCTTGTCTCAGTCTCCTAGCACCCAGAGCATAGGCATGGACCATCATACCTGGCTATGTCTATGTTCTGTTAAGTGACATAAATAATTCACATCTAATAGTGAAAAGTATTCTCTAAGACTAGGATTGAACTCTTACTTCAGGTTAATACAGTGTACATTTTCATCAGTGTACTGTACTATTCTTAGCCAACAGCCAATCACACCACTCCAACCAGAAGAACAAGTTCCGATGGGCAAACATCCTACTTTCGACAATAAATGTGTTCTGAAATTTGAAATCACTGACTTACACAACCATCGTTTATTTGTAATTTGTAATTTAAGACGATTATAAAGTTGAGATCCTCACCCCCACTGAAAGCTAGACAGTACTAACTTTTAAACAGAATTTTGGATTTAAACTTAGGAAGAATGTAAGGAATGGAGGATGAGCAATAAGAATGAATGAGTTCAATTCTCACTGCTTTAAAAAAAAAAAAAAAAAGGCAAAAAATAGAAGACTTGATTTTCCCAAATTTAGAATTAACTGATATATATAAGAAAAAATTAATAATCATACTTTCATGTGCTACCAAAGAACAGTTTGACAAAAGTCAAGAGAGGTCATTTTCAACACATTATTTTTCTTTAATCTCACCTTTAGTTGCTTGATGCTTGCCTACAAAATTTTTAAAATATCTCACATTCTAATAACTACTTCCCACATCTTAAAATTTTTAAGACCAATTTCTTGTAAATAGTATAGGTGAAGTATCTTTGATAGAAATGAAACACAAATAACAAAGTACATGTACACTACTTAAAATGTACCAGCAGGAAGAGCTACTACTATTCATAAAGTACTTTCTTTCAATTTACATCACTACTCAGTCATCTCAATACTGAAGATAACATTTAATTATAACGATATGGGCTTTCAAGAAATACTAGTAATTAGCTGAATATTGTGGTGCACACCTATAATGTCAACACCAACCCAACCACAAACCCTCTGATGGACAATCATGTGTAGTGGTGGCACAAAGCTTGCGGGAGTAACCAACCAATATCTGGTTTGACTGAGGACCATTCCACAAACCCATACCCTTACACTGCTTGGGTAACCAAGAACCTAAGATAGCCCAAGGACCTAGGGTGAAATCAAATACCACTGTTCTACTAAAGAATGTAGCAATAAAATGACTTCTAACGACATTCTGCTATATACAGCGTCTTGCTCAGCCATCATCAGAGAAACCTCCTTTACAGCAGATGGAAACAAATACAGAGACCCACAGCTAGTTACTATACAGGGAATAACAGATCTTGGACCACTCAGCCCCAAATGGGATGTCTCCACCAAATTCCCCACCCCTCAGCGCTCAAAGTACCCTGGGAAAGAGGAGCAAAAAGAATGTAAGAGCCAGATAGAGGAAAACAACATGATCAAAGCTCATATGAATTCAGAGACTGAGGGAACATGCACAAGGCCTGCACAGGTCTACAGCAGTTTAAGTTTTCCTGAGTGTGGAAACGAGTGGGTCTCTGCTTCTTGTGCCCTCTCTTGGGCTCTTTTCTTTCTGTTTGTTTTGTTCAGATTCAATGGTTTGGATTTGTTTTATTCTATTCTATTCTATTATCTCTTACAAACTTGAAAGAGTGGATAAGGATGGGAGAGAAGGAGGAACTGAGAGAAGGAGAAGGAAACAGTAATCAGGATATATTATGAGAAAAAAAATATCTATTTTCAACAAAAGGGAAAAATATAAAAGAATAACAGGAAATAATGTTGGCTAGAATTAAAATACACACACATTGGTCAAGTGCACTGGCTGCTATTTCAGAGAATACAGGTTCAATTCTCAGCAACCACTTGGAGGTTCACAACTGTCTGTAACTCTAGTCCCAGGGTATCCAATGCCTTCTTCTGGTACATGCATGGTACAAAACAGACAGACAAAACACCCATATACATAAATATGTAAAAAAAAGTCAAGCCAATGCCAGTTTACTGAGAACTGAAGGATAAGAAATGAGTGGGACCAAAGGAGGAGAAGGAAGTAACAGGGAGACGTTCTAGAAATGGCAAACACTATGCACCAAAGATTTAAAAGAAAGTCTATTGCTAGGTACTACAAATAATTCAAAATGCCTTGGAAAATTCCATATTTGGAGTGGGGAATTGTGGGGTGCCTTTGGGGCTATACAGGTAAGTTAGATCTTAAAGAAATAGAAAATGTGAATTTCATCATAACTATAAAGTTAGTAATAACATTTAATAAACTATTAAATTATTATAAAATAATAATTTGAGACAAATGAAATGATCAGATGTACACTTTAGAAAGACCAGTGACTACAGCACAGGAGATTATTAGAGGAAAAAATAGAAAAAAAAATTTTGCAAAAGGTAACATCAAATGCCACTGAAGTTAGTCTCTAGAGTAAGGAACCTCATTTATGCTGATGGATTAAATAGTTCTTTCAAGGGAGGGAGAAAGAAAGGCAGGCAGGGTCAGAGACACACTAGTATTCTCTTCTCCCTAGGAGCTTGTCAGTCATTGTTTGCTATTGTGGAATAATCCTTCTGTACATTGTGAAGATGTGTTGCTCTTATTGTTAATAAAAAGTTGACTGGCAAAAGGCTAGGCAAGATTTTCAGGGCAGAGAGAATGCCCAGAAGGTGAAGGTGGCAGAGTCAGAGGAGATACAGAGCAAGCAGGATGGGAAGTATTTGCATGAAGTAAATGAGCCTCTGGGCAGCACATATAATAATAAAAATGGATTAATTTAAGTTATAAGAGCAAGCTAAAAAACAAGCCAAAGCTATTGCCAATCTTTTATAATTAATAAGAAGTAATAAGAAGTCTCTCTGTGGTTATTTGGGACTGACTGGTGGGACAGAAAAGTCTACCTACAGTTCATTACCTTGCTACCTCTATACTGGGTTTGATAATTTACATATGTCTCTAATTTGTTCCTCTGAAATAACTCTTTCAAAATATGATAGAACTGACAAAACATCTTCAGGCTAGTGCTCTCCCAACTGTAACTATTTGGCTCCCTAGAAACCATATTAGCACATAAACTCACTTACACTGACAATAATTTAATTATACAGCAATTATCAATCACACTATTTTCTAGATGAGAAAATTGAGCTCAAAAACATCTAATAATTTTGCTACGGTTTCATGGATAGTAAATAACAAAGGTGAAGCTATCATCTTTTATCACCAATTAAGCTTCTTAAAAACACCAGCTAAAGCCAAGCATCGTGGCACAGGCCTATAGTCCTAGCGATCAGGAAGGGGAGAAGGACCACAGCACAGGCCGAAGTCAGCCTGGTCTACATGGTTAAGTTCTAGTTCAGCCACAACTATATAGAAGGAGATCCTGTCTCAAAGATTAATTAATTTTAAGATTAAATTTTTTTAAAAAAAAGTAGAGTCAAAAGTGACACTCAAAGGAGATTTGTACAATAACATTATGTACAAAATATTAAAATGTATGGACATTTACTACATACTACATACATACTCACATACATACAATAACTATTCAAACGTTAGCATCTTTCTTGACAGTTACCAGGAGGCAGGAGTGGGATGTGTGGTAAAGGTAGGATCACTCTTGTTATACAAAACAGTATCAAATGTTTATTTATAATTTCAAAAATCTATGCAATAATAATCAATTCAAAACACAGTAGTTCAAATATACAATAATGTAAAACTAACATTTTAAGGGGAAAATTATATTTTTCTTTTTAAAATATATTTTATTTTACGAATATGAGTGTTTTGCCTACATATATGTCTATGTACACACGTTTGCCTGGTGTCCAAGAAAGCCAGAAGAGGGCATCAGATCCACTGAAATTACAGGCAGTTGTGAATATTAGGAACTAAATTCAACAAATCATTTAGAAGAGCAGTCAGGGCTCTTGACTAAGTCATCTCTCCAGCCCCACAAGAAAGGTATTTTCTTCAGATCTGAAAACTAAACATAAGAATATCTATACTATATCAAATTCTTTTTTGCTTTGCCTTCAACTGGTAAGCATTTCTCTAATCCACCAAACAATATCCAATGGGACTGCATAGCAACAGAACAAGCCCTTTCCAGAGTCATATAGATCATACCTTTAAACAGTATTATTGATACTTTGTTACAGTAGTCTTTTCTGAGGAGAGAGAGTTCGTCCTGTGCATTATTTAACACTTATTAACATCCTTCACTAGATGCTATTGTGATGGTCAAAATCATCTCCAAGACTTCCAAAAGTTCTGTGTAGAACAAAATCATGCTTGGAGAGCTATTGCTTTAGATGTCAGGACTCTGGAACTTGAAAAGGGAAGCCTCCAAACAGCTTGTTAATTACAGTCTTTTAAACTGTTTTTAGATTTTGGATCTTTAAAGCCTTTAACAATGTAAGATCTGATCCACCTTCTCACTAACAGCCCCTCAGCCCACCAGATTAACTTTTAAGGTCACCAAATCAGTTCATGTTTTTTTTTTCTTTCTCCAAACCTTACAATGACACAACTAAACAGTCTAAACAGTCTATCAGTTGTTTACAATATTATTTTTCATTCTAGGGATCACTTGCTTCCTCTCTAACCCAAATTTAGAAAAAAAAAAAAATGTAATGTAGATGTAAATTTGAATTGATTTTAAAATAACTTCAAAATAACAGATTTGGTGTTATTTAAAGCATTTTCAAAGCTTTTTACAACATGATTTCATCTGCAAAAATAAACTCAGTTGGCACTTGTCCCTAATGTTGGAGGAATATCCAGTTCTTGCCCAGTTATGATATATGATAGCATAAGGTCAAATACCCATACACATACACACACACACACATCTAAACAATTCTAGTATCCAGCTCATCCCTAACCCCATTTTCATCACTTTATATATGCACACATAGATCCAGGGCCAAGTATCTTGGAGATTCAAGTTTCTACCCTCCAGATTTCTTCCTCTGGTCTCTGCTGTTGAGACAAGCAGGAAAAAGCCAACAGTGACATTTAAGATCTTCTCCAACTTGATATTCCAAGTAGCAAAAATCTTTCTCCAACTTCTTACTGACCATCAGCTCACTAAATTAACTCTTAAGGTCGCCGTTCATTGGCTTTTTTTTTTCTCCAAACCAAATAATCTTTCAGTTGTTTAATATATATATGTATATATATATATGTATGTGTGTGTATGTATGTATATGTACACACACACACACACACACACACACACACACACATATATATATATATATATATATATATATATATATATATATATATATGGGGATCAGTTGCTTACTACCTGACCCAAATTTTAAAAGAAAAAATATAAATTGATTTTAAAATAATTTTTCAAAAAGCTATGATTTCACATCATTTACGTGAACCGTTCACATTAAGCAAATGCTGGGATAAAAAGTACATCAGTGGCTGCCTGGAGGGGTGTGGAGATTAGAAAAACAAGGAGTATCTTGTTAATGGGTATTAAAGGGTTAAAGAGAGGGTGTTCGGAAGAATGTAATGGTGATGATCACACTGTAGGGAATGTAGCTTGTGGTAGAGCCACTTTGAATCACTCACAAGGCCCTGATTACAGCTTCAGCATAGTTTAAAAAATAAGTAAAACCAAAATACCATTGGATTAAAATGGATGAACTTTACAATATGTTGTTAACTCCATAAGGCTGTTTTTAAAAGAGTAGAAAAAAAAAGTTATAGCCAACTTTACTGACAGGAAAAAAAAAGTGTCATTAAAAACAGGTTCTGCAAATTGTCCTATCATGGATTATATAAGATCTGATTCTAACAAAAATTCTTATTAATTAAAATCTATCTTTTCCAAAACATAAATATATGCAAATTTAATCCTCTTTTCCTGGTAAATGTTGGATAATTTTGCCAGCTGTAATTCTGAAAACAATAAAAAACTTTAGAAAGCCAAATGCTGTAGTAACAATACCACATGAACAAATTATGTATCAGCAACAAAACACATAGTATTTACAGTTTTACTGTGAACAGACTGTTACTGTGACAGCTCTAAGATTGCCAGAACACAGTTTAAAACTAATCAAATCACAATAAAATTGTAAGCATCTAATGTCCTAAACCACAACTATTAGGTATGCATTGATCAATTTCACCTAATGATGATCAGTGTAAATCAATAGCCACTTTTAGGAAAGCCAACTCACTGTAACACATCATCCTGCTAGGAAATCATGGTACCTTTCCAATTAGAGTCCCCATTTATAAAGCCAAATGGCTATCAAAATCCACAGCTTAAGTTATCACATATGTCTCCAACTACTTACTACAAATAAGTACAAATAAGTATCATGATGAACATTTATTGTTAAGACTAGCCTGAATTTAAGAAGCCAGAAATGAAACCCATTAGAAAACAGAAACGCTCCAATTTAATTCTTTGAAAGTAAAAACAACAAACCCAACTCTTTATAAGGACCAAAAAACTAAAGTCTTAAAAAAAAAGTCAAATAAACACTTCACAACTCTTATAGGCCAAACAATTTTTTAAAAATACCACCCTAAACTATCCATGGACAGGCCAAGTGGCTCATTATTATGGTCAGGCAAAAGTTCCCACACAACCCACAGAGAACCAGGAGGGGCTGCCTTTGTATCCATGCAGACCGTATGGAAAAGAAACTAAATTATTTAAACTGCAAAACCCCGACTAGTTCTGTGGGCTAGTATTCTCCCGAGGGTTTTCTTTTTATTCCAGAAGGCTCCAAATGGGGCTGAGGGCCTGGCTGGAAGGAAAGGGAAAGTTTGAGCTGAGCGGCTTGGAAGCGTCCCGGATCCCGGAGAGGGGCCAGGGGACCGGAGCGGCACCTGCGGACGCCCGCAGCGGCTGGGGCACAGCTGCCGGCCCGGATCCGGGGGAGTGCCGAGAAGGAAGTGGTGGTGGCGGGGAGCCTCGGCACGGTTACCGGCGCCGAAACTCGGTCGGCTCCGGGCCCCCGAGGCCACGGAGCGGGTGATCCGGGGGCACCGGGTCCGGAGGGGCAGCTGCCGAGCGTGGGGCCCGCACCTACCTGCGGTCCCGGACCGGGCGGCAGCCCCAGACGAGGCCTAGTGCACCGCCGCCTCCATCCCTCCACGTCGCGCCGAGACTGCTGCTCCGCGGCCGCCGCCGCCCTGCGAGCCGGGCCCGAGCCCGGTTCCCGCCTCCGCCCCGCGCCTGCTGGCCAGCGGGCCCGGGAGCACAGGGCCGCCCTCTCGAGCCCAGCGCCGCTCGGGGGCAGAGCGGCCGCGGCGGGCCCCTCACGTCTCGCCCGGGTGTCCTGTCAGCCAGCAGTTTCCTCCGGGTCCGCAGCGCCGCCTCCGCCGCTGCTGCCGCCGCCTCTCCCACATCCCCGGCCTCCAGGGGAGCCGCCGCCGCGCCGCGACCACCGCCCCCGGCGCCTCCGCTCTCCCCGCGCCGCGGCCTGCCTGCCTGCCTGCCTCACGCCACGGGCCCGGCGCCGCTGGGTCCCTCGGAGAGCGAGCAGCAGGCCGCCGCCAGGCCGCCGCAGCCCCCAGCCCACAATCCACCGCGGCTCCGCCGGGGCGGGAGGGCCGCGGCCAGACCGGGGAGGGGAGGGGAGGGATCGGCGCGCGGCTCCGGCGGGGCCTGGCGCTGGCTGCCGCCGCGGAGCCGGCGTTCCCCGAGCGGGAGTACCCCGCGTGGCTGCCCCGCGCCTCCTCTAGGCGTCCTCTCCGAGCCGCGCTGCACCTCTCGCCGTCCCCCGGCCCTAGGTGTGCGGGGAAGCCAAGCGGCGCCTTCCGCCTTCCTGGGGGCGGGAGCGGACCCCTCGCCCCCCCCCACCAACTGACTCCTGCCACCCACAATTATCACACATAGCCCACGCTGCAGCCTCTCCTTACTCCCTCGGCCCCCCATGGTAAACAAACACGGTTCAGTTTCCAAAATGAATGCCTTTCAAAGGTCAACTCCAAATAACCCACTGGCCACTTGGTGCCTTTTGAGGCTATCCCTCCAACCAACCCCCAGTTTCAGACGTTCAATCACCTGTCACATTTCCCAGGCATTTCAATCAGTGGTCCCTGGTCTTTGAAAAGGTGAAGGACTGCTTATTATTAAAATCTGTTTGTGATTCCTAACACCATTTCAGTTTTGCTGAGTTCAGAGAGGATTGTGATCTTAAAGTAGTGAAAGTGTTGTCTGCAAAATATCAACTGTCTTAGATTACAATGTGTTTTTGTTTTGTTTTAAGTCCCCAGGCACCTTTGGTTGAGTCAGGAGACTTGGGATTCAGACCACGGAATGAAAAAAAAGAAAGAAAAAAACCTTAATCACTTGAAGATTTCTCTTAATTTTGTAAAGATCTTATCCATTTTGAAACTTCTTTTTTGCCTACAAATAAATTGAACAGATTTCAACAGTCTATTTTGCAAAGCAAAAGTGAAAATGTAACTCAGTAGGTGTCTGGAAAAAGAAACTGATGCAAATTTCAGTAAGTCACTTTGAAAACTGCTAACTGCTCTGTAACACAGTTTACTTGATACAAGGGTATGATTGAAAGGCAGAAAGGACACAGGAGAAGGAGACACACAAGATGAGAGTAACAGAAACACTCCTGCATTGAATTCTTTTGAATTCAGCTCTCCACCCCTGGAGTCCCAGCTTTTGGAGGAGAAACAGGAAGATCAGGAGTTCAAGGCTATCCTCAGCCCACATACAAAGCTCAAATCCTGTCTGGACAATGTGAAATTCTATCTCAAAAAGAAAAACAAACAAACAAACAAAAAACCTCTACAGTGTTATAATTAAGAAAATGAGAGGGGCTGGAGAGATGGCTCAGAGATTAAGAGCACTGATTGTTCTTCCAGTGGTCCTGAGTTCAATTCCCAGCAACCACATAATGGCTCATAACCATCTATGATGACATCTGGTGCCCTCTTCTGTATATATAATAAATAAATAAATCTTAAAGAAAAAAGAAAATGAGAAAACACACAGCAGGTAATAAATATGTGTTCTAGTTTGCTTCTCCATTGCTGTAATAAAACACCATGACCAAGAACAACTTGGAGAAGCAAGGGTTGTTTGATCTTTCAACTCCCAGGTTGCAATCTGTCACCAAGGGAAGTCGGAGAAAAAGTCAGGAACTGAAGCAGAGAGGAAGGAAGAATGTCCATGAATGGCTTAGTCCTCACTCTGCTTGATTTTTTATGCCGCCCGGGACTATCTGAGCCCTGCCGTGCCAATCATTAATGAAGAAAGCACCCCACAGACTTGCATTGGAGCAATCTGATGGAGGCAATCCTTCCTTCGGTTAGGCTTCTTTCTCCCCAGAGGTCTCCAGTTTGTGTCAAGGTAACAAAAAAACTAGAAGACTATACTTAACTACAAAATTGTCTTTAAAGTCCTCTGAAATCCTCGTCTCTTATAAAACTACGTGAGTTTTCACAGAAGCAGAGTGTAATGATTACCTCAAAACAGAAAGGTGGTCAAATGTACTGCGTTTAGGTTAAAATGAATAAAATGTAGTGGTTTGTTGCACAGTAGCTAAAGTTAACAATGAATATTTCAAAGTTTCTAAAAAAATAGATTTTAAATATTCTCGATTTTAAAAAACTAGCTGAAGAAATAGATATGTTAAAGGGATTTAATCACACCCTCTTCAAAAACAACAACAAAATCCCAAATTGTTCTAGTTTGCACTTGGATTAATCTAAGAGCCTTGGGTGTTTCCCCAACCCTGGAATATGACAAACTGGTTTGCCCCCTACTGTTGATAATTTGTCATAAGAAAATACACCATAAGTACTGTGTTTGTTTCTTTTCCAGAACCAACAAAACATTTTTTTTATCTTGTCACAGAACAATTGGTAAACTGAACTATGTACAGAAAAGCAAATATTGATGATCAGCTTTGCAAAGCAAAAACAAATCCATCAAGTAATTTTGCTTAACAGGAACTTTCAAAATAATAGGTTTGATTTTTATCTCTTGAATCATTTTAGCATTAGAAAGAAATGCTAAACTACAAATATGAATAAATACACTATTGGTGCTCATTTTCAAAATCCAGACTGTAGAAAATTAGAAAAAGCTGGTGGAAGATGCTGCCTTGCTTAGCAACTGATGTCTCCTTGGCATTTTTGCCATGCTTGTTAATATTAAAAGGAACACAAACGTTGCTGGAGACAAGGTATCACAATGTACTTCTGGCTGATATAGAACTTGCTATGTACACCAGACTGGCTCAAACTCTTGCCCTGCCTCCCAAAAGCCAGAGACTAAAGGCAAAGGCCGTTGCTCCCAGGTAAATAAATATTTTTAAAGGGGGGGGGTAGAAAATGGCCACAGTTTATAAAGGAAGGGAGTTCAGTGTCTGGTACTCAGGTGAGATGGCTCAAAACATCCCACATCAGGGAATCTGAAAGTCTCTTCTGGCTTCTTCAGGTATCTGCACACTCACGTACACAGTGAATCATGCCTGTAATTCAGGCAGCGTGAGACAGGAAACTCTGAGAATTCAAGACCAGCCCGAGTTATTTAAAGAAAACTGTCTCAAAAGAATGAAGGGAGGGAGGGAAGGAAGAAGGAAGCAAGCAAGGAAGGAAAGAATCATTAAAGATGAGGTTGAGCATCAAATATAAAACTCTTGGCTATTTATCCAAAGGACTCTTAAATCAACATTCCATGGAGATATTTGAACATCTACACTGTACTATTCACAATAGGTTAGAAATGGAACCAGCCTACATGAGCATCAGCAGATGAGTAGATAAGGAGATATGGTCCATGTACATAATGGAAATTTATTCATCTATAAAGAAAAATGATACCATAACAGTTCAGGAAAATCATTAGGTTAAGCAAAATAAGCCAAGCTGAGAAAAATTAATTCTATGAGTTTCTTTTATATGTGAAACCTAAATTTAAAATTATATTTATAGATAGGTGTGTGTGAGTGTATATGTATGTGTTGGTGATCATGAGAGAAAAGAGGAAGAAATCATAATAGGGTATGGAGAATGGTGGAATATATGTGGATGGAAGCAGAAAGAACCGTTAGTGAGGAGGAGGGAACCAAACGGGGATCAGTGGCAAGGTTTCTCAGTCAGGCCCACAGCTCTTGAGTCAGCTGGTCAGACTAGTCCACTTCCTCAGGGGGTCTGCCTCCCTGTGTGCCAGGCACAACCACACTGCTCCATCTGGGAATCCAAACTCTAGCCTTTATGCCTGAACAGCAAGTACTTTAGCTTAATGCTACCATGGTTAATAAGGGTTCACTTGACAGAAACTACACATCCATGTATCAATATATCACAGAGGAAAAGTAGGTTCCAGGACAGAGTACAAATAGAAAAAAAGCATTTTACAATTTAATAGAGGGATATCAGTCAATATTCTTATCACAATAGAACCTTAAGTTCCATCCTATGGAAACTCGTTCAAGTTCTCTAAGATGCTTCTTAGCTAAATATGTATAACTGTGGTTTTAGATTGAGCATATAAATTACCTTTGGTGAGCAAAATCCCCATAGGTTCTTGAACTGAAAATGTTTTTTTACAGTTGTTTTACCTAGCATCTGGGTTTTTGATACAGCAACCTGAATTATTTTATCCATTCCATTTAAACTATGGTGAAATGTTAATGTTTTAAAACTCATAGATTATGCCCAATGGTGGTGGTGGCACATGCTTTTAATCTCAGCACTTAGGAGGCATAGGCTGGTGGGTCTGTGGGTTTGAGACCAGTCTTGTCTACAGAGCAAGTTCCAGGACAGCCAGGGCTACACAGATAAACTCTGTCTCAAAAAAAAAAATATATATATATATATATATATATATGATAGAATACAAACTAAATATATATAATATAAACTATAATATATATATATATATATATATATATGTCATTGTAGTAGTTTGAAAGAAAATGGTTCCCAAAGGGAATGGCACTATTAAGAGGTGTGTCCTTGTTGGAGAAAATGTGTCACTATGAGGATGGGCTTTGAAGTCTTTTTTGCTCAAGCTTTTCTCAGTGTGACAGTTGTTCAACTTCCTATTGCCTGCAAGATGTAGGTATAGGCAGGGTTTTCCATCTAGCCTGCTGATCAGCTGCCTCACCAGCCGCTCCCCAAATAACCATACAGAGACTTAATATTAATTACAAATGCTCAGCAGATAGCTTAAGCTCATTTTTAGCTAGCTCATATAACTTAAATTAACCCATTTCTATTAATCAGTGTGCTGCACCAGACTCACTTACCTCATCTACATACTTTCCATCCTGTTTACTCTGCATCTCATGGCAACTCCTCCCGAAACCCCAATACTCTATTCCTCCTCTTCCCAGCATTCTTTCTTACCTGAAAATTCTGCCTAGCCATTGGCCAGTCAGATTTTTATTAACACTGAGATATTTATAACATCTTCACAGTGTACAAAAGGATTATTCTACAGCATGCAGGACTTTCTCAGGTCCAGCATGCATGTCACCATGATCCCATCATGATGATAACGGACTAAACCTCTGTAGCTGTAGGCAAAACACACCAATGAAATATTTTCTTTGTAAGGGTTGCCATGGCCATGGTGTCTCTTCACAGCAATAAAAAACCCAAACTAAGACAGACAGTAAGACTCTAATCAAAAACTATATTTTGATAAATCTTCATGTCCAATGTAAAACTTGACTTTAGTGCTGAAAATTGAATCTTGTAATATTTGACTTGATAACTATACTCATTAACCACAGTTTCCAAGATACCATCTGTTTCTCCCCTCTATATCAGTTACTTAATTTTTGTGGAACAATTCTTTAACTCTATTAAATTCTTTTATTCTCTTTCTCTTTGGCTCTGATATTCCACATGTCCATTTTGATTGCCACAATCACTTATGACATTCATACCATTTATGAAGAATTCATTGTACTCCAAGCATAGGTAAAAATCAGTCAAGAGAGTATGGTCTATTGGCTTTCAGTTAAGTAGAAATTACCGCTAACCTAGCCTTTATAGCACACATTTATTGTGTCTTGGTTTCTGTAACTCTCTTTCTCTTATCCAACCCCCCTCTTTCCTTATGTAACCAAGATTGGCCTCTCACTCACAACCTCATAATCCTCTGCCTTGACATCCAAGTGCTGTGGTGGGACTGTTCTGACTGCTTTCTGTATTTGATTCTGTAAATAAAGAGCTTTTTGGCCTGTGGCGAGCACTGTAGTAATAGGCAGAAAATCAGAAACAGTTAGAGAAGGGTGGAGTTAAGTCAGTCTCCATCAGGCCATCAAGGGAGCAGCATGTAGGAATACAGGTACGAGCAGTTGGGTCATGGGCCATGGTCCAGGTAGATTAATGAAAATGGGTTGAATTAAGATGAAAGAGCTAGCTAGTAATGTGCCTGAGACATAGGCCAAACAATATGAAATTAATATAAGCTTCTGAGTCATTTTTTGGGGGAAAATCGGCTGAGGTCAGATCCAGACTGTAGGTCTGGACCTCTGGCCAGATGGGGCTAGAAACCTCGTTACTACACCTGAGAGATGCCAGAACAGTTAAGAGCACTGACTGCCCTTCCTGAGGACTCAGGTTTGATTCCTGGCACCCAGAATCATCTGTAACTCTAGTTCCAGGGATCTATTGACCTCTTTTCACCTCTGTGGGTACTGTACACATATGATACACATAGAAATTCAGGCAAAACACCGTTACACACAAATAAAACAAATAGATCTTCAGGAAATTTGTATATAATAAATATAGAAACAAGTCAAGTAAGAGATATAAATGAAAAACTCAAAGAATCAAATAAAAAAAACCTAGAGTGGTAAGCATTACCAACAGACTCAGCCAAACATGAGGAAGACTATTAGAGATGGGGGACAGGGTTGACAAGACTGTATTCAAGCATTAAGGAAAAATAAATAAACAAGCATGACCACAATAGCCAAGAATGATGTTATATGGGTCAGGAGATTAAATCTAAGAAATCACAGGATAGAAGCATAAACCAATGTCAATTAAAAAAAATTCCCAAATCTAGAGAAAGAAACACAAGTTCAAATACAAGATGCAGCTATAACTCCAAGTAGATATGAATGCAGAAGAAATGCACCCTGACATACTCTAGTCAGGATACCAAAACTACAAAGCAAAGAAGCTGAGTTTAAAGCTACAAGAGGGAATGATGTGGTTCAATGAGTCTGCCACCAAGCTTGACAACTCACAAAGGCTAAAACATCAGAATGACATCAGATCTCTTGTCAACAGTCCTCAAAGCCAAGGAATAAAGTATTTCAAGATCTGAAGATAAATAACTGCTAAATTAAGATTATTATACCACACTTAGAAAGGTCATCTTTTAAAACTAAAGGTAAAAAAATAGTATAAAGAGCAGGTTAGTAATTAATGAAGCAATACATAGAATCAATAAAGAATTGGTCCTTAAAGAATACATAAGCAAGATTTACCACACCCTGTAGAGAGCCACCGTCTTCCACCTTTCTGACGGTGAGTGCTCTAGGGAGTAAATAACTCCTTATTGGCTGTAGGCGAGGATGGTGGCTTGCTTCTGCATCCTAGGACCTATGGGAGATGTCCACATGGCTTACCGGGATTGGAGGCCCAGAGGGTATTTAGCCACAAGCAGGCTTCCCCCTGGGGTAGTTCGTCGTTCGTGAGAGAGTGGTCGTTCGTCGTTCGTCATTCGTCTGAGAGTGTGAGTGAGTGAGTGAGTGAGTGAGAGAATGAGCAAGTGAGTGAAAGATAAGAAGATAATGAAAGGCCCGAATAAACTACAGAGAGAAGGATCCGGTGTTGCATCTTCCTTGCTGGCGAGGTTGAGCGCAGTGATTGGTGCTGAAATCCGGGAAATAAGAACAAAACTCACACCAGCGAATGACAGGATTCAGAACTCTCTGCAGTCGGGGGGTGCACCGGTAAGTCCCAGGTAAACTGGGATCCGCAGTTAGAGCGGGGAAGCTCCAGCCTCTAGATAAGGCGGAGAAGAGGGAGCTCACTGACGAGTGAGTGTAACCTCTTGTAGCTGTGGATGCACGGCAACCTTGAGCTCAAAGTGAAAGTAACAGCAGTTGCAAACTTGAGCTCAAAAGTGAAAGTAAAAGCATTAGCAAAGCTGGGGCTGTTTGGTAAAGGCTCTGAGAAACCTTTAAAGTTACGAAGGAAGGGTAAGAAAGCCCTTTAAGAAAGGGAAATAGAAAATAAAAGAAAAAAGCCATGTAAAGATGGCAGATAAACAAAGAGTCTGGATAAGGATTATTGCGTTTACTTTCAATTTCTTGACTTTTGGAGAGCTAATTGCAAAGAGACCATTGATTGCTAAGGCTGCTAAGTTAAACAAATACATTTACTTTAAAGATGTCTTGACTTTGAAATCTGTTTATAAGAATATGTTACTTGGGAAAGGAGTTTCTGGTTTTGTCTCCATGGAGGATCAAAACCTGTGGATTAGTTCTAGGCAGGTGTGGTTCCATTTGCCGAGGCCACCTGAAGCTGATAGGAGGCAATCTTGAAGATTAGCGCTATGATGAGGCAGTAGAAAGTGGCAAGGCCGCCTTAGAAATGTTACAGGAGGAGAGATCAGAGGCAGGCAGTGAAGGATGGAGTAAAAGGGGAGAGTTGTGCCCTGACCTTGCTGATATAGAAACTCTTGAGTCTACAGACTCGGAGGAAGAGCTGCTGTCGCTCATAGAACAGATAAAAAGAACAAAAATGAATGAATGAAATAAAAATGAAATGAATGAATGAAATGAAAAGGAGGATCCAGATAGAGAAGAATGTTGCAGATTCCCAGCATGTCAAGCCGCGCCTTCGGCTCCCCCTTCCTATGTGGAAGGTGGGAATGGCGGTTTAGGGTATGCTTTCAGCTCGGGGGCATGGAAGGCAGTCAGAACAGAGTTACGCTTAGCTTACCCAGTGTTTTAAGATCCATAAGAAAATCGATATGAGGAGCCCTTAGATTTCAAGGTGATAAAATCTCTGGCTGAGTCAGTACGGACTTACGGGATCACGGCCTCATTCACTGTAGCCCAGGTGGAGGCTTTGAACAGGCACCACATGACACCCAGTGATTGACAGCCATCCTAAGTGAGAGCAGGTGAACCTAAGTTGTTTACATTCCAGCCACCTGGGGAATTTCCACCTGAGTGCTCTGCCTTGGGCATATGTTTGAGCCTGAGGCACTCAGTAATTGGCACTCTGCATTCTCCCTGCACGAATGACCCAGCAGTCTTGTAGGTCTAGTCAGCATGTCTTTAAATCTCCAGGCCTGGGAGGCCAGTGTACTTTGAATAATCTTTCTGCCAATGTGGCACAAGCCCTGGAAACAATATGGCAATTTTATCTGTGCTATGGATACACCCCAAGGTTTCCCCAAATAAGAGCATCGAGCATTACCCCACAGCTGTTGCTGACCCTGATGGTGCAGATAAGTGCTCGCCATAATAGCAGCCATTTCATTGGCTGCCATAGGAGCTGCGAGTCATATCATGCAGACTGCACAGACTTTGAATGCGGTCTCAGCTAATGTAGTACAGGCCCTAGACATACAAAAGAATCTTATTGCCCAGTTAAAAAGGGGGCTTGATGGTTATTAATCAAAGGATCAACCTGGTCCAAGAGTAGATTGATACTCTTTGGCAGCTGGCCTAGCTTGGCTGTGAATTGAAGTTTCCAGAATTATATGGGACTAGTGTACAATGTCAGAACTTTATTCATGCTGTAAATCTGTCTAAACAGTTGTCAAGTTATCTTTTAGGAAATTGAACTGGTGAATTCAAAAACTTGATGGCCCAGCTGAGAGTGACCATGGTGATCGTGAATTCTACCGGAGTAGATGCCGGAGCTGGCAGAAGGACTGGCATCCTGGTTCTCCGCCACTGTGGATCACAAGAAAGAGTGGGCGGGAATGGGAGCTCTGGCAAGCCTAATGGCGCTGATATTCCTAGTTTGCCTGTGGTGCATTTGCCATGTTAGGTTCCTTCAGTGTCGCAATGCAGCCACGGTTGTCCAAACATTTTCAGCCATTGGAGTCGGTCAGTCCCCCTAAGCTTGCTTGGACTCCCTAAAGGAGAAGTCTTAAGAATGTTTTGCAGGATGTGAGGCTTAGCACTGCACATGAGTACTCTGGCTTATGGGAACTCATGAGAAGTATGTCTGGTTGCACACAGGTTGACACCCAACTGCCTGCCTCTGTGAAAAGGGTGTCGGACAGGTCAGGGATTGTCTGAGTGGATGACACCCAGAGCAATACCTGTACATGTTCCTTTTGCACTTCAGAGACTAGACCTCTGCTTCTGCCTGCTTTTTTTTTTTCTTAATAAAGAAGGGGGATCTGTAGAGAGCTGCGTTGTACCGCGCCCTGGGGGTGGCACTGGTTTCCGCCTTCCACCTTCCTGATGGGATGGTGAGTGCTCTTGGGAGTAAACAACTCCTTATTGGCTGTAGGCGAGAATGGTAGCTTGCCTCTGCATCCTAGGACCTATGGGCGATGTCCACGTGGCTTACTGGGACACCCCACTAACCCAACTGAAAGAAAGAAGGAGAAAATAAGCCAGTAAAATCAGAGATATAGAGGGGAGTTTACTGCAGATTCTAATAAGATACAGAGAACCATTGGGGAGTAATTTGAAAACTTAAATTCCAAAACCCTGAAAAATGTAGAAAATAAATGTAGTCCTAGACAAACTTGATCTACTGAAATCAAATCCAGAAGTTATAAGCAACTAAACAGATCCATAACCACCAATGAAATAGAAGCAGTAATAAAAAGGCTCATGACAAAGAAAAGGCCAACACCAGATGGATTCACTGACCAAGTCTATGAAGCCTTTAAAGAACAAACACCAACATTCCTCAAACTGCTCCATAAAACAAAAAGAAAGCAGCGCTACTAAATTCATTTTACAGAACCACCATTTCCCTGAAACCAAAAACAGGTAAGAATAAAACAAAGAAAGAAAACTACAGATCAATTTTCCTGGTGAGCATAGCTGCAAAAATTCTCAGCACATTTTTTGGATAACCAAATTTAAGAACACATTAAGAAAACCATATACCATAACAATTTGGTTTCACTGTGGAGATGTAAAGCTGCTTTTATGCACACAAATCCATAGGCTTAAGAACAGAAATCACATGATCCCTACAATTGATACAAAAAAGACCTTCTGACAAAGTTCAACATCCCTTCATAATAAAAGCTTTAAAGAATCTAGGAATAAAAGAAACATACCTCAACATAATAAAGGCTATATATGACAAATCATGAAATGGAAGGGGGAATGACATTTCTTCTGAAACCTGGACAGAGACCTTGGTATCAACTTTTTCTGTTCTTATCCTGCACTACAGTGTAATAAGAGGTTTCTGGCCTGTCTGGATGGTGATCCAGACCCACAGACCTGAAGTACCAGACCATCTAGTCCCAAATAATCACACAAGGCTTATATTAAATTTATGCTGGTTGGCTTGTGGCTCAGGCATATTTCTAGCTAGCTCTGCATCTCAGTTCAACCCATTTCCATTCATCTGTCCTGCCATGTGGCCCATGCTCCCCTGTGTTACTTTACATGGTGATTCTTGGGCGTCTCCATGACTCCGCCCTCCTTCCGCTAACTGTGCTCCAATTTCCTGCCTGCTTTTAAGATACCTGCCACAGGTCAAAACAGTTCTTTTATTAATAATATTCACAGCATTCAGAAAAATACCCCACATCACTAGGGTTTTTAAAATGCAAATACTATGGCCACTATAGGATCACACATTAGCTGTTTGGAAAGGATTAGGGGTATGGCCTGGGAGGAGGAGGTGCGTCACTGGGACTGGCCCGAGGCTTCAGAAGCCTCCTGACATCCCTGTTGTGTTCTCTCTGCCTCCTTCTTGAGTTTGGAGATGCAGCTCTCATCTGCCTTTCAGCAGCATCATAGAACCATAGACCAATTAAATGCTTCTTATCACAAACTGCCTTGGCCATGGTGTTTTATCACAGCAATAGAAAAGTAGCTAGGACAACATCATATTTGAAATCCTAGCTATAGTAATAAGACTAGGGGATAAAATAAAAAGAGATACAAATATTATCAGACAACACAATCTTGAAAGACTGTAGAGGACTCCACGAGAGAGGTGAGACTATAAACACCTTCAGCAGTGACAGAAAACATGCAAATTTACAGCAAAATCAGTAGTTTTGGGGGGATGGGAGGAGGGGAAATTAATAAAACAGCTTCATAAAAGAAAGAAAAAATCAGTAGTTTTCTAAATGCCGGTAGCAAACATGATGGGAAGGAACTGGGAAACAAAACCCTATTCACAATAGCTTCAAAAATAAAATTACAATACAGATCAATAAGCTTAAGGGGTGATCAAGAACCAAATATAATGACACATATTTATGAAAATACCATAGCAAAACCTATTATTTTGTTTGATAGCTTTTTTTTCTTTTTTTGATGGCAGGGTTTCTCTGTGTAACAGTCCTGGCTGTCTGGAACTTGCTCTGTAGACCAGGCTGGCCTGGAACTCAGAGATCTGCCTGCCTCTGCCTCCTAAGTACTGAGATTAAAGACATGTACCACCACTGCCCAGCAAGCCTAACATTTTTTTAAATACTTATTCATGTTATGAATCACAGTATTTACAAAATATAGATAGATACTTTTAGATAAACAGATACTATAGGTTAATTTTGCTTTTGTAGATAGATTCATTTAATTATGGAAGAAAAGGACTATAATTCTTTTCTATGCTCACCCCATTGGATTTTATTGTGTTTGATATTAAAAATTTGCTGTGTGATATATTGACTTGTATTTCATGAATTTTGGCTTGAGATTAAAACAGAATTCCCAACAATTTTCAAAATACCTTCAACACACTTCTGCCATTTCTGTACTACATACTTATAAGAAGTGGCATCTTCAGCACTGACAATTATAAAATCAAAATATTGACCACTGGGACATAGAGATGGCTCAGTGAATAAGGGCACCAAGCTGGTGGCCTAAGTTTGATTTCTAGAATCCTCACAGTAGAAGGAGAAACTGGCATGCATTCACATGCTGTGGCATACACATCCATGTGCAATATGCCAAATAAGTAAATAAATAAATAACATTTTTAAAAGGAAAGGAAGAATCTTTGATCTAAAGAAAGTACTGATCAAGTCTGAAAAAATTTGCAAGTACCCTATGTCCTAATAGTACCAAATATTCAGCCAAAATTTAGTTGTAAAAACAAATTAGCATATCCATATTAGCATGCAAATTTGCTTTCAGATTTGTAATTGGTAAAATTATATGTATATTACATAATTGATTTAAAATACATCCCTGTTTTATTTATGATCAGGAGATGTTTGTCTTGTATAACTACTTTATATACCTATACACCTGAGGCCACATCACAATTTCATGGGCAAAAAGGAGTCAGGAGTGAGAGAAAGCTTAAGATACCTTGAACTCTTTGACTGTGACATTCTTGGTCTCTAAGCCTTAGCTCTTCAGCAGCAGATAATGACAATAACCTCTTTATATTTTTCCCATGCAAAATAAAGCTAATTTAGAATTAATGTGTTTTTAATTCAGTAACTGAATTAAATGCTGAATAAATACTTTTTTCTTCCTCTTTCTCCTCCACCCTTTCTTACTCTGTTGATCTAGATCGATTAGAAGTCCTGCTCTATTGATCTGGATCAATTAGAAATCCTCACTGGCACTTCTACCTTTCAACTACTACTTACATACAGAGGTCATGCATGTTGATGTGTATATGTGCAAATAGTGTGCTCAAAACCAACTCTAGTGTCAATACCTGATAGAGTTTGCAAAAGATATTTCCAATTTAAGCTTAGAAAAATTCTGATAATAATTCTCTAACACTAGGAATATAATTATCAAGTGTAGAAACATGCAAAGCTTAGAGAATATTGCTGGATCAGCCTTTTTGCTTCTTTAACTCATATTCAACATATATAAGTTACAAAATTACATATTATGGCACAATATTATTTATGAGTTCTGAGTATTTATCCACACCTGCTACTTTCTGATTAAATATTCTGAACACGTTACCTTAGAGAAGACAGAGTTCTTTAAAGGTGTGATAATGGGACCCACTTCATGGGCTGGTTGGAAAGCCTATGTTTAAAATTTTATTGAAATAACATAATTTGATTCCTAATTTCTAGTCAGATATTATCCATTAACATTTTAATATGATATCTTGATATGTATTATGAGTTACTTTTTCTGTTGCTGTGATAAAATAGTCTAAAAAAAAAAAGCAACTTAAGAAAGGAAGGTTTTATTCCAGATCCTAGTTTCCAGAGTATAGTTAATCACAGTGGAGGAGGCAAGGCAGCAAGCATATGAAGCAGCTGATCACATGTCATCCACAGGCACAAAGCAGAGTGATGAAGGCCTGAACGCTGTCAGCTAGAATGGGCCTTCCCACCTGAATTAACACAATTAAGAAAGCTCCCCAGCAGTCATGTCCAGAAGCTCCCTACCTAAATGGTCAAGTTGGCAATCATCATATGCACATTATTCTTCTTAAGGCTGTACTAATGAAACCTACAAACCAGGAAGCTGTGAGATATGGCTATGGATGATGTGGTGAGAAATGGCATGAGAAGCCACAAGATCTCAAAAGTCCTGGAAAGCCAAGACACCTGTGAGGTCCAAGGTACAGAAACTGGTAGGTAAGAAACTGGACAGAGACAGACTTGGAACCAAAGTAATATTGTGAATTTTCACATTGACTCTGAAAGATGAAGCCTCACTCACAGAGCAACACAACACTGATAATTCCTACTTGAGACACAAGGCCTTTAGTACCCTTTAGTACCCTTCTCACTAGGTGGTAACCCACCACGGAACATTTCCAGCCCAGGTTGGGAATGGAGAAGCATAATCTATGTCATTAACAAAAAACAATGGGTAACTTTTTGAAAAGACTAGAGGAGTACAGTAATCAGGGATGAGGGCCTATCTTGACAAATGTAAAATTATTTAAATATCAGACTACTTTGGGGTGCTGGGGAGATGACACACTGGGTGAAATGTTTGCTGTGTGAGCATCAGGACCTGAGTTTGGATCCCCAGCAGCTAGTAAAAAGCTGGCATAGTGGCATATGCTTATTATCTCAATACTGGGAAACAGGATGGCAGGGCGTCAGACTTACCCGCCTGCCATTCTAGCCAGTCAGTGAGATCCTGGTTCAATAAAGAGACTCTTCAAAACTAAGGCAGACCATGACAGAGAAAGGCATTTGACATCATCCTTCAGCATACACATGTACATATGACCACACACACATAACACATACAAATTGGACAGTTTCCCTCAAGATCTAACTATAGCACATTTGTTAATATTACAATAGTTTTGTTTTATATAATATTTGGATATTTTGTTGTTTAATTTTGTTCATTCAAATATAAAGACTTTGTCTAACTAAATGATAGATAGTTCTAGGACAAGATTTTCTGTTCTTTATGAACTTATGTCTAAAAAAGCTCTGTAGAATCTGAACTTTGATGAAATATTTACTGAGTTAAAAAATAAATGTGAATTTACTTTCTTGGTGGATGGTATCTGGTGCCACGAATACTACTAACATAAAATGAATAAATATCCTTGAAATCATTCTTGAGTCTTATATCATGACTAATATTACCAACAAAGTGTACTAGTTCTACCATCAAAACTTATCTAAGCTAAATATTTCTCATCACTCATATTGCATTTATCCAGGCCCAAATTGCCTCCCCTGTGAGGTACTTGGCTTTAGCTGTTGGGTTATAATTTACTGCGTATTACAGACGACACCATGCATGTAGAGAGCTGCCTGCTGCTGCGCCCTAAAGATGGTGCTGATTTCCAGCCTCCATCCACCCCCCCACCCCCCCACCCCATGGGTGAGTGCTCTCTTTTGATAAACAACTCCTTATTTGGCTTAAGCCTGGGGAGTGGTTTGCTGCTGCATATGTGGACCTATGAGCTGTGCCCACGTGGCTTATTGGGATTGGATGCCCTGAGAGTTTCTAGTCAGTGGGCAGGGTTTCCTGGGGGAGGAGAAGGAGAAGCAGAGAGAAGAACAAAGTGAGAACAATTGTAAAGGTCCCGAATAAACTGCTGAAAGAAGATCCTGGGTGTTGTGCTTTCCTTGCTGGCAAGGTTGCACACGACACATGCACAGGCATTGCTTTTTGGAACTGTGCAACACAATAATCCCACTTGCCCAGATGTTTACCTCCTGGCCCAGCTCCCTGCTCTTACCTTTCTTCTTTGTCAGTCTACTACCCCACAAAACACTCAGCTTGATCCTCCTAAAATTTAAGCTAAATCATTTATTCCTCTACTTAAAATACTTCAGGGAGCTTTCATGTCATTCAGAGTAAAAAACAAAAAGGTAAGTCATTTCAAGGCCTTCCTATAGTCAGAAGTTTCTGTGTCCCACCTGGCTGATCCCATAGCTGACTTATGAAGTAATTGACTCAGAGGCTTAAAATTGTAGTAACTTCTGGGCCAGTAGCTCAAGCTTAGTACTACTAACTAGCTCTTAAGCTTAAATTAACCCATGATTCTTGTCTATGTTTAGCCATGTGGCTTGGTACCTTTTCTTATCTTGCTTCCTCTGCAACTGGCAGGCGTCTGTTTTTCTGCCTTTCCTCTTTCCAGAATTTCCTCTTTCCAGAATGGTCACCCTGCCTATACTTCCTGCATGGCTTCTGGCCAATCAGTGTTTTATTAAACCAATATGGGTGACAAATCTTTACAGTGAACAAGAGTATTGTCCCATACCCTCAATTATTTTGTCCCACACTTTCTTTTCTGACTTTGCTCACTCTTGTGATCAGTCACACAGGGATCCTCACTCTTCCTAGGGCATGCTTGACATACTCCTGCCTCAGAGCACTTACATGTTCTTTCCTCTGCCTGGAATCTCTTCAGATATGTAGATGGCAAGTCTGTCAAGTCTTTGTTCAAAATCATCTTCTCAGTGAGGCAATCCCTGACATCCTCAACTCTCACTGAAATACTGTGTACTATATGTATCTTCCTTTATCATTCCTTTTATAACTATCTCACTCACTGTATGTATTGTTCCCATGTGCATATATGTTCTGTGAGGACAAGGAATTTTGTTTGTCTTGTTTATCACTTCACCCTCCAACACCTAGAACAATGCATGGTGCAAAGTAAGAGTTCAATAAATAATAATGCAAATCTATAAAGACAGGCCATCTATAAAGAAAAAGTTTTATCATTTAAATTTTCTGTTATAGCTTGGCATAATACTATACATCTTTAATCACAGCACTTGGGAGGCAGGGAAGTTGGATTTCAATGAGTGCAAAGCCAGTTGGGTCTGTAGAGTGAGTTCCAGGACAGCCAGAGCTACACAGTGAGATTCTGCCTTGAAAAAGCCAAAAAATGCGTAAATAAAATAAAACTTGTATTAGACTGGCTGGAGAGATGGCTCAATGGTTACAACTGCTCAAGAGGACCTGGGTTCCATTACCAGCACCCACATCAGGCAGCTCCAGCTCCAGGACACCTAACGCTTCTGGCTCCCACAGGCAACTGTTCTCACATGCACATACCACATGCAAGCACACATGCCTGCATATAATCAGGGATAATAAAAATGTATTTTTAAAATATGCTTCTCTTAGAAAGAGAAATTTCACTAATATATTTCTCGAGAAATTATGGACAATTTAGAAGCCATTTATTTCCAGGAAAGCAGAGGCCAGAGCTGACCTCTCAAGAGATTCCCATAAGAACCACCCTGCACAGTGAGCAGGTACCTCTCTCAGAAGGAGCTTGTACAGCTATAGGGATATAAATTCTTACACAGCTCCATAACGTTTTAAAGAAAATAAAACCAAGCAGTACAGGAATATTTATAAGCAAAATAGACCAAGCATTACCAGCTATCACAACAACAGGGGGATTTCACAATGTAACCCCAAGTGGAAGACAAAAATAACAGTGGACTCCAGCTGTTTTGTGAGTTTCATTGAGTACCAACTCCTCATTTCTGTTCTCATTCTGCCAGGCTGTGAATTATCCTGTTCTCTTTATAATTCTATAAAGTCAATATTTTATAAATTCCAAGCTTTCATTTAAAAAATTGCAGCCAGGATCTCATTTCCATTTAGAAGTCTTTGGCTTTAGGACCACACCCTCCTTCTATAGTGTCACTTACCAGTTTGTAAGTCTCTGTGTAACAAACTCAGTAGAAAGAGATGCCATCGAGACCAGATTTTTAGATGAGAGATGGTGAGGATATGGCAATCCAGACTGCTGAGACAGACACTTTGGTGAGAGGATGCACATCTTCACCCAGGAGCCAGGTTGAAGGACCTCTGGTTCAGTGCTTCTCGTCCTGATACCACACTGAGAGGGAATTACATCAACCAATTACTTAACAGGCAAATAATGGATTCTGTGACATTACCTTTTATTAGAAACTTAAATGATCAGTTTCATTCCCCAATTCCCAAGTAAAAGTTAGGATTTTCATTAAAATACAATTTTTTTTTTACATTTTTCTTTCTTTTATGAGAAGTTGAACCTTTATTTCCCTGTTTTCCAAATAAAGACGGCTTAATTGGCAGCTCTGAGGGGATCAATTGAAGAAATCAAATCCCTGCTAACTCTGTCTTGGCGTCAACCTTGACTGGGGCTAGAGCCACAACAGAGGTGGCAGTGACTCAGGAAGGTGTCCCCAGTCTCCACAGACGCAGCCAGCACCCTCTTGAGCCTACCAGCTGGTAGACAATCTGTAGACAGATATGACAGCGTTGGAGAGAGCCTCCAGAAAGGGAGGATATTGTTGCTACTGGGAAGTCAAGCACTCCCGGGTTGTAGAATCCACCCTATCTAGATGGTGCTAGACAGTCAACCCAAAGGAAAAGCAGGATGATCGTGTGCATGTTCAGTCATGTGACTTTGCTTGCTCTCAGTTTCTCTGATATTTGTCAGCTTCATGTTGCTCAGAATTTCAGTGGCACCCAGGAGAGTTTAGTGGGGAAGCTAGAGCCTGGAAGGTCTTCGGTGCCCAGACTCGTGTTCTGGGCTGGCACCGGCATGGACAGAGGGCATCATACTGGCCAGCAGCATGTCCTTGATTAATGGGGTCCTCCATGAAGAACATAAAGCCCTCATGCACCTGGATATGAGGCAACAGTTTCTCTAGAGACAGGTTGTTTTCAAGATGCCAGGGATGGCCTTGGGCATCATGCTTTCTTGCCTGTCAGTACTACAGCCTCCCTTCAGAGGAATATGCACATCATTTGGAGCCTATGTTGGCTGTCCCAAAATGAAGCATTTTGATAAACATCCAAAAGATAGAGGGAATCAGGAATTAGTTGAACTTTCAGGTCAACTCTGTCTTCTGTAGGTATCAGCATTGTGTCAGAGATTACTTCACAGGGTTTAAACATGATGTCACTCTAACAAGAATATGTGGCAAGAGCTAAAATGTTTTCTTTATATATATATATATATATATATATATAAAAAACACCTTATTCAGAAAGGTTTTTTTTTATTGAAACTATTTAATGACTTAGAAACAATGGATAAAATAGAAACTAATTCATTATTTAAAGTCCTCCTCACCAGTTCTCAAGTCCAAATAATATTCCTATATTTGGTTGCCAGAACCCAGCTTTTTAGAAAATGTATAGTTTATTTTTGTGTATCACTTCTTTATAAATATGCAAAAGCCTATTTCTATGTTTATTCCAACTTTTCAGACCAGCATGCATAGCAAAAGACATAGTAAAATTAACATAAAGGACACATTTATAAAAAAAAATAACTATTCCTGTGTTCTTCTGTGTCTGCTGCCAAATGAAAATTGGTTTCTAAGAGTCCTCTTGCCACACATATTCATACAGAAATTATGTATCAAATTAACGAGCAAACAAATTAATGAGCCACAAGTTTAGGTGGCTCTTTGTTATTAAACCAGCTGGCTGATGATTGCCAATGAACGCCACTTTGATTCCAGTGTTTCTCTATAGTCAACAGCATCAGAGAGGGGAAGTGATCTCACTTTTGAATAGCTGATTTCTGCCTTCCTTGAATATCTATATTTTCCTTCCCTATATTAATGACTGCCTCAATGGCTTTTCCCAGAATGATACTTTCCCTCAGACTTGTGATTTCTCTTAATGACCAAAGCAATATTCTCATTCTGGTATTAAATCTATATCATAGTGGAAAGGCAGAAAAAAAGATGTCCCTATATTGGTATTTCCTAACTCTCTGGCACATATTTTTAGTCTCAAACACACATTCAGACATCTGATAAATGTGTATTAATGACTTCCTGGGTTCTATGGGTTTTGTTATATGTAAGATTTGGTTAGTATTTTAACCTTCAAATTTGGAGTTAGAAAAGGAAGCAATCATATGTAGGGTTTGTCAACAGTTGAGTTATGTGTCATGGAAAGACAGGACTGGCGAATGCTGGTAAAGATTTTAATTTCGTGGAGGTAATTAAGAATCTTTACCCAAGGAACTAGTGTCATTTAAAAGAAAGAATTGTTGGTCAGGGAAGAACAAAAGTAGCTGTGAAGGCAGAAGATAATGTCCCCAGAAAGAGATTGTGTGGTGTGAAAGAGCTAGTTGAGTGCAGAGAACATTCAAAGGATGGCATGGCTGTCGGCTGATGAAGCAGGCCACAGGGTTTATGCCACAGTAGAGTTTGAACTTTATTATAAGCTTTAATGAGGCAAGATAATGATGGGCATATTTGAAAGATTCATTTGGATAGATTAGTGAGGTGATTAAGAGAAGTGTATCACTAATGGGTGGAAGGTACACAAGTGGTCCATGAGTCCAGTAAGAGGGTGGTGATAACTGTCAGAAGAGGCAGATGTGTTAATCAGCCTGAGTAGTCGTAGCAAAATACCATAAGCCTGATGAGCCAAACATTAGTTTTGCATTTCTGATAGTTCTGAAGCCTCGGAGTCTAAGGTTGGCCAGCTTCTGATGGGGGCTGTCTTCCTACTGATGATCACTTTTTCCCTGTGTCCTTACAGAGACAGAACAAACTGTTTTTCTCATGTTCTAAGGATGCTAATTCCTCCACATAGTTTTATAATTAGAAACTCATCTGAATCTGCCAGAGCCCTAACTCCAAATCTGAGAATTAGGGTTTCAACACGTAGGGAACAAATATCTAATGTATAACAACAGCTTTAAGAGGTATTTGAAGACAGAAATTGAGAGTATTTGGCAATTGGTTGAAGGGGCTTAAAAAACAGGTAGATATTAAACATGATTCTAAATTCCTAACACAAAAACTGGGAGAATAATAGAGTCATCTTTCTAGGAAATGTTGGAAGAGGAAGAGGCTTGAGAACATATATTTAGTAGTTGACAAGCTCAATTTTGGCATGTCTCAGTATAAGCTAGATGAAAAAGTTAAGGAGGCAGTTGGATACATGACTCTCAGGCTCAGAACAGAGGCCTGAATGTATATATAAATTCAAAACAAAGTCAACTTGTAGTTAATAGCTCAACAGATGTATGCACACAAGACTCCTAAAGGAATGAGCATAGCTAGACAAGACCAGAAGGGCCAAAAGCAGGAGACTGGCGACAGATTCATACAAGTACACATCAAATCAATGGCTTTGTCTTTATGTCCACCTTTATGATCATATCATAGTGCTGCTTTGATTCCAAATGGTTACCATAACCCTCCGGTAACAAACTAGACCCTGAGGGGAGGTATGTCAAGAAGGAACCAGAAAGACGAACCAGAGAAATAAGGGGAAATCAAGAGACTGTAAGTGGCAGATGAAGGAAGTAAAGATTTTTGAGGTTTGAGGAAGCTATGAGCTGTCAGCTATGGCAAAGAAGATGGTGCTGTTGGTAAGAGTTAGCAAGCAGGATGAGCCGCTCTTGATGCAAGCCGGACAAGTTTACTGAGGACTCATAAGACTGGAGGCAAATTATAGTAAGTTAGAAATAAAGTGCAAAACATGGGCAAACTGCTTCTTATTTGATCTGAGATATTTGTTTGCACCGTAAAACTTCAAGACTGTGTTAATAAAATTAACCTTGGGTCAGAGAACAGAGCCAGTGACTAGTTGACAGGAACTAGCCATAGAGAGAATGGAGGAGCCAGGGATGCAGATAAAGATATACACAGAAAGGAGAAGGGAGGGACTTAGAGATTTGTGGTCTTTTTTGGGTTGGCACAAGTAGAGGATGCTTCTTTTGCTTGGTCTCCAGACAGAAAGGAAAGCCAGCTGGTTGATTCTTGGTTTCTCTGATCAAACCGGTTTTCAACCCAACATCTGACTCTCAAGTCTTTATTGATAAGTAGATTGATAGAGACCTAGTTAAAACTTACATTTACCAGACAAGGCAGAGCTGGTACCAGCAGGCCTAGAAATCCCAGCAGGCTAGGTCCTAAGCAGTGGATGCTGACTGCAAGGCTGCTGCCAGTAGTTAAAATCTCAGTAGATTCAGGTGTGGTCCCTAAGTAACAGAAAAACAACACTTGTTTTGAAAAAAAAATAAAGAAAGAGGGAGAGGACCGAGAGGAAGGAAAGGAGAGAGAAGAAAAGAAAGAATAGATAAGCTGTCACTGCAGAAGGGCAGAGCTGCTAATGTGGCATCCAAAGTACAGCAATGTGGCGTCATCTCCAAAACAAGCTTGATTTCTGTTGCAGCTTCTGCATTAGAAACTACACGTGCATATTGCCTTTCAAAAGGAATTTCCTTGTAGGATAAGTCACATATGAATTCTGTCTTTTGGAAATGGTGGATTGTTCCTTGAGAGCATCTCATCCCTGTATACCTTTGCTCCAGTACGTGAAGGACATGGGCCAAGCAGACATGTGGCTCCCCTTTGCACAGGACACAGTGACTCATTCTCACAGGGTGGATCCTCCTTTCAGAAAGACTTCCACTTGCCTTGTGTAGCTAACACCGAGTAGCACAAAAGTGCCAGACAGAAGCTTGCTGAGCTGTCGTCTGTGGGTGTGAGAAGTAGCACTTTTAAAACTATATGAGCAGCGGGAGAATGTTGATGAAAAAAGAGAAAGAGAGAGAGGGGGAGAGAAAGCTAGTCCTAATACATGTTAAAAAAAACAAAAAACCAAAAAAACCCAACCTCCAATCGGAAGTTCCCTGAATGGGCAGGGCCTAAAGCTGCAAGATGGTGTAGATGAGACAGCAGCACTTTTGCGGTCATGGTTTGAGTTCAGCTCTAGTCATTTTCGTTTTAAATATTCAGAATTTTCCAGGAAATTACCATACTTGGTACTAATAAATATGTGTGTGGTGTGTGTGTTATTATACCCTTGGATCACTGTTTTTCTTCTCTTCTTTTTATTTTTCTGGACATTTGGTCAGGTTTCCCGGTGCAACAGCATCAACCTCACTTTTCGGTGCCAGTTTGCTGTTGTTTTGTTTGTAGTTCTTTCCTTCACTGCTGTGATTTGAAGGAGGCAGCTTTAAGAAAGAAAAGATTTGCATCTTACATGGAAGGTGCTAGGGCAAGAGCTTAGCGCGAGGTTTCCTACATGGAGCCAAACCACAAAGCAGAGAGCCGGAAAGTCGTCATGGAGAGGGTATTTGAACACAGTTGGAAAAGACCAAAAATGTTCTTTGAAGAATGTACTTCACTGCGCATAATATTCACTGGACATTATTCTGTGGGTCACAAGATCCAAAGACATTAAAAACTTCTGATTAAACATGATTCCCACCCGCTCCCACCCCCAAATCTGGCTTAAGCAAAGAACAAGAGGAAGCCGAGAAAGAGGAAGGGAGGCGGAAACAAGGATTGCTTCATGTCACCCGCATGAGGTCTGTAACTGGGTACCATAGTGCAGGGTAGGTTCAGAAGCACAAATGATTAAGCAAGAGCTAATCTCCTGTGAGGAGCCTTGTTCTCCCTGATGCTGCTGGCTTCTTCTCGGGCGACACGCGGCTTCACATGATGGAAAGATGGCTGGTAGCAACTTCCCATATTCAAAAAGCTGCAGCCATGCCTGTTGTACAGGCTCAGAGCCACTCGCCGATTTTGATTGGCTCATACATCCATTTCAGCCGGTAACAAGGGCTCTAATTGGTTGAGCCTGAATTCTATCCAACTCCTGAAGTCAATCTGAATGTTTACCAAAACATGGAACAGAACGGACAAATGTGATTCTCCTGAGACAACACAAAAAGGTTCCCTATCTGGAGAGGAGGTAAAAGCAGTCTCAATACCCAGCAAAAATGTCTGTGACAGGTCTGGTGTAAGCAAGGACCCAGATTTCCTTTAGAGCTCTTTAACTATCCCATCTCATGCATTTAACCAGCTTACCTCTTCTACTGCTACTGTGGTTGCAGATTGACTCTGGTTTTCTTCCCTTGATCACCTGAGAAATAGAGCTGCCCCTATCTCATCACTATTTTTCTGAGTTTGAAATGAGCAAAACCAATCCACTATACAAATGTAATTTAACAACACTAAGAAAAACTCATTTAAGGTTGCAAAGACTTGTTTCATGGGAAATAAGTTTTACTTCTAGCCTTTCAAGGCTTCTCTCTGGTGTTTCAGTGGCCATAACCTCTGGGGTAATCTTTCTTTATCACCCTCTTCCTGGACATGAGTTGTTGAACACCTCTGACCCTGAACTCACATACACTGTGTTGACTTTGCGTTAACTTACCTATATAAACCTCTAGTCCTCGGCTTGTGAGTTCCTGGAAGGCAGAACATCAGCCTTTTTATCTTCCTTAGCACCAGGGCAAAGTTCACTGTCAGGCCCTTACACGGTGGAGGGTCAATAAATATTTTCTAAATGAATGAGTGTCTCATAACCCAATCTCATTTCATTTTGATAAGAGACCTATGAAAAAGAGATGATCAATCAGAGATGTGGAGAGTTACTTCTGTTAGTAAATGACTAGCCAAAAGCACACACAGGAGGATACAGCCCAAGTCAGATGCAAGAAGATCACTGTCTTGGACAAAAACACTAATTTGGGGTAATGTTCAGAGTCTGGCTTGTACAACCTAACTGGATGTCTTATTCACCCTTCTGCCATTCTTCCTCTTCACGTGCGTGTCTTTCGCCATAGCCCTCGAGCACACTTGCGCTTCCTGCCTCTTTACTTTTGGTAGATGCTGTCACCTCTGCTCACTACAGTTTTATCCTATTTCAAGCTCGAACATCATCTCTTCCATAAAGCACTCTTATCATGCATCCTAAAGTTACATCACTCTGCCCAGTTGTCATGGCCTGTGTTTGCTGAGCCATAGAAGTGGCATTTATGATCCTGTTTAAAAATACCACTAAGGGGGGCTGGAGAGATGGCTCAGCGGTTAAGAGCACCATCTGCTTTTCCAGAGGACCCGGGTTCGATTCCCAGCACCCACATGGCAGCTAACAACTGTCTGTAGTTCCAGTTCCAGGCAAACACCAAGGCAAATAAATAAATAAAGTTGTTTAAAAAAAAAACCATACCACTAAGATTCTAACTTTCCATGTCAGACTTCAAGACCACATCTATGTTCTCTGTGGTCCCTGGTACAAAAGATTGCATGAGGCTGATGGTATCATTGCGGTGCCTTTTGGATGTGGCAACTATCTTCCCCGCTGACGAGGGCTCAGAACTACATAAATCATTGGTAGAGTGACATTCTTCACTCCTTCAGTTCCCATAGGCTGTGTTCTCTCTCAGTCACCAAAGGGATCTCCCACATTCATGACCACCAACTATCATGTCAGCAAATTCAAGTAGAAGGCTACTTTCCATAATTGTTAATATGTAGTTTTGCAAAGAGTTGGAAGATACATCTTTGTAATTTTTATTTATTTTATTTTTAATTTTAGAAGAACAAAGAGCCAGAAGACAAAAATAAGGGGATCCCCCCCCCAGGTTTTTTCAGGTTCAATCTACTGACAAGAAAAGCCCAAACTAACGAGAACATGGCTACCTGGCATTGTCCCCCAATGGCACACAGTAGAGTCAGAAAGCATGAGACGTGTGGAAGGAGAGAGAGGTCCCACTGCTGTCTGGACAAGATTAACCAGAACAGTAGCAAAATAATATCAAAACAGGAACCAGCTATCTGTATTTGCCCTGCTCTGGTTTTCAGAAATGAAGCAACTCAAAATCCTGACTCATGCAATGTGATTAAAAGATAAGTTTTGTTTTGATTTTTACCAGAAAATGAAGCTCATGCTATCTCCCACAAGCTTCTATGAGACATAGAAGCTGGGTGTAGGTATTAATTACAGTAGTCTTTAAAAAAAAAAAAAAAAAAAAACAAAAAACAACAACAGCTTTATACAGTTATTTAAGAAAAGAATTGTACTGGGCCCATGAACTGGCTCACTGTAAATCACAAGCCTGACAACCTGAACCCATGCACACACAGGTGGAAGGAGGGAAATGGCTCCTGTGATCTCGACATATATTTGAAAGAGAAAGTTCCATTACCTAAGACATACCATCAATCCCTTTTCTAGCCTTTCTGTTCAGCCCTAACCCCAGAAGCTATCCTCCCATTGGACTGCCCTTTCTACAATGTTCCTATGTAAATGTGATCGGAATAGCCTAGGGCCTTTGCAGCCTAGCTTCTTTCACAAAGTGCATGGGCACTGCCCCCTAGTGTTATATGTACCAATAGTTCATACCTTCCCATTGCTGAGTAGTATTCACAGTGCAGAGATACAGGAAGTTGAGCTGATTACCTGAAGTCAGTTGTTTTCCAGCCACCTGGGGAATTTCCACTGTGCTTCACCCTGGATAACCCTGTACACAAGCCTGAGAAGGAGATTCAATAAAGTCGCATTCTCTTTGGGAAGAATGACCCGCGAATCTGTGTCTATGCAATATCCAAACCTGGGCCTGACTCACCGATGACCCAGCTAGCGCAGGCGCTATGCCTGTTTAGTGTCCTTGATGCCCAATACCATCTTGGGAAAGGAACAGTGATGCCAGGAGTTGTCCTGTCTCTCATGGCTGAATTCTCAATAACAGAACATTAAATGCTTTATTCTCTAGGTCTATGAAGTGGTTGAAGACTCCTGTCTATCTGATATATTCTATTATATATCTGAGAAACCTAAACAGCATGACTATTACATGACAAACCTATGTAACTTTGATCTGCAATTGTTATCATCCTAAAGACTGAAGCTTATATTGTAAACATAGGCAGTCCATAAATGAGTGTACAGTTTTTGAATAATGACTTCAAGTATGATGATCATATAAACATTAAACAAAGGTAAATGTATAGTTCAAAATGACAACAATATCCTAAATATATATTACTATACAAAATACCTAAACAGAGCTGTACAAAACATCTTAAACAGAAATAGAATATATGTATGTGTTATAACTAGTGTAATTATATATTATAACTAATATAATTAAACAGAAGTAGAAATTGCATAGTGGGAATGACAATAATATGCTTAATATGTTTTAATGTGCAAAATATTTTAAACAGAGGTAGAAGCATGTGCAAAATATGGCAATTGTGGATTCAATTTTGTTTCAATATACAAATTACCTTAGACATATAAACAAATTTCAGAATTAAATTTGCATCAATATACAAATTATCTCAATCAAGCATATAAAATAATTTCACAGTTGTATCAATATACAAGCATCTCTACCAGTGCAAATTGTCTTTGGCTCATATTTGGCTAATAATTGTTTACAGGTAGATATAACAATCTACCTATATCTGTCCTATCTACTTTCCTTACTCTTCTTTAAAAGGGATTCTTGAGTCCATATTATTGTTTTACACTCAACTCAAATTTAACTTATAACCAACCACCTTATCAGAATTATAATTATCCATAACCCTTAGAAGACAAAACTTATGCAGAGAAGGGCATAGTTTTTCTTAAGGTTGCTTCCTGCTGACTTGTATCTAAGCGGGGTCCTGTAAAGACTAAGACAGTGGTTAGGTTCTAATGGAATGACTATAAACATCTATAACCTTTCTCAGTGTACTAGGTAGGGATGTCTGGAATTCTTGTTAAAGATATAACATGAAGCTTAATCATAGAGAGCTATCCTGCAACCATCCTGAATATTCTATATTTCAAAAGCAATCATTGAGTGGTATACACTACTTTTTTTTTTCACAGACCAAGTAGATTCATTGTGGTGGGGTCTCATCTTCTTTCTGGATGCTTTAGAGATTTCTGGTAGGGGAAATTGTTTACAGTGGAAAACCTGCACATCATTAATATCAAATTACAATAATATTGGTCCCTATTTATTCTGGCTGTCTTCTATCCCACACCAGGTGGATTTTCTGATATGAGACAGAATCTCTTAAATTTTCCTTTACCAGTGTGCTGGGGTTTAGAGAAGGAGAAAGCCACTTACTCAAACTCCAAAGCCAGCCTGATTTATAATCAAATCAGGACCATATTTTTTTTTTTTTAAAGAGAGATACAGATGTTAAGCAGTGAGAATTGAGAATTTATCTTGTAGTGCATCTTGGTACCAATTGGTCTTATATTCCTTTGCTTGTAATCTTTTCATAATTGACCTCCTTTCAGCTTTAGGTGTCTAAGTGTCTAACATCCTTTCAGGTTTTTTTTGAAGATGGTTATATCTATTCTTCTGTAAAGACAAAAATGACAATGGACCTATGTCTCAAAGTTTGTCATTGGGCACTGTGGAACTTAGTGTTGCTATAATGAATGGCTCAGCTCATTATCATTATTATTGCTTACTCTAGGAATAAGACCAATGAGAGGTAACTTTTGTAATTTTTTTCTATTGCTTAAAGGCTCCTGAAAAAGAAAAGTTTTGGGCAAGATGAAGAAGCTATAAGGATTAGAATGGGAACAGAGAGCTAGAGCTAAGAAATATTAGGCAATTAGGACAAGAGAATTAGAATTTAGGCAGAACAATAAAGAGACATACACAGAAAAGCATGGCATGGGCTGATTTACTATTGCCTTCAGATCATTTAGTTTTTCCTCACTTTTTGTAGGCCTTTTTTGGCCTTGAAGGAGTCCGTTAAGGCTGGCACTTAAATGGCCTCGATAGCGGCAGGACTGAAAACACAGTTCTGTTTCATAACCCTCAGCAGCCAGAGGACTCTCCTTAATCTTTTAGGGGCCTCAACTAAGGTATAACCTGGTCCTTGTCTTCTACAGAGAAATAAAAATTCCAGACTAGCCAGTATGAAGCTGAGTTGGGGCTTATTCAAGATATCCAAATATAGATTTTAAGCATAAAAGTAAAAAGAAGTACTTCAGAATAAGTAAGATACACCTGAGGACGTGAATATGGGCTTCTCTAAGCAAGAGTGGCACCAGGCAAGACATACAGTGTGAGTATGGGTTTGCCAAGCAAGAACCAGCCACAACAACGTGCTTCTGGGACAAAGGTACCATTTTGGTGGCTCTTGGATTCCATTTATTCTTTAAAAGACAGGTTTGGGGGCTGGAGAGATGGCTCAGCAGTTAAGAGCACTGACTGTTCTTCGGGAGGACCTGAGTTCAACTCCCAGCATCCACAGCTAACAACTGTCTGTAATTCCAAAATCTGACACCCTTACACAGTTACACATGCAGGCAAAACACCAATCCATATTAAAAAAAAAAGACAGATCTTATGTAGCCCTGGCTGGGGTCAAACTTACTATGTAGACTAGGCTGACCTTGAACTCATAGAGATCTGCTGGCCTCTGCCCGAGTGCTGGTATTTAAAAGTATGTACCACTCACCTGGTGTTCATCCTCACACTCTTCTCTCTTGATAAGTGAGATTATAAGGGTGGCTCTGGGGCTGCCTTTGATGGAGTTATAATTTACAAGAGTTGTAGAAGGAGATTAGGATTTATCTTTCAGTAAACAGAGTTTCTGGTAAGATTCTTTAAAAAATTATCGATTTACAGGTGGGAAGGGAGAAGGTCTTAAGCAAATGCTAGTTGTGTTATAATTATTGATTCTCAATTGACTTCTGGGTAAGGGATCACTTTCTTTTCCTATATCCCCATAATTTTTCTGTCTGTTAGATTTGGTTCAGGGACTCCCCAGGCCACATGCAGTCTCTTTCTCTTTCTATCCTCAGAGCTGACTCTGTTGTTCTGTCACATAGAAAAGCCTTGGACCTTGCTCTGAGTCCTCCTGCAAATCTGTGACTCTCACTTCCTCAGAGAAGATTTAATAGTTGTGGATAACCATGCAAAGATGTGTTACATGTGTTTATGCTGCCTTTGTTTAATCATGTAAAGATGTGTTGCTGTTTCAACTTACCTGCCCAAAACACCTGATTGGTCCAATAAAAATCTGAACAGCCAATAGCTAGTCAGGAGAGAAAAAGGCAGCATCTGTAGGCAGCATTGAAAGGCAGAGAGAATAAGTGGGAGGAGAAATCTAGGCTCCAGAGGAGAAGAAGAGGAGGAAGAAAGGAGTCAGGCAGCCACCAGCCAATCCTGGAGACAGCAGAAATGTAAGATATACAGAAGAAAAGAAAGGTAAGAAGCCAGGAGCAAAACATAGATGAAGAGAAACAGGTTACGTTATAAGAGCAAGTGGGTCAAGCATAAGATAAGGCCAAACATTTATAACTATAAGTCTCTGTCATGACTTGAGAGCTGGTTGGTGGCCTAAGAGAAAGCCTGGCACAGTTTACCAAGACCCTAAGCAGTCAGGGTTCTGGTTGCATATCCTTGTCATGGACACACATCAACTAAAGGACCAAACCTTTGCTCCTTTCTCTACTACCCAGGGATTAAAGACAACTGGACAAGTATGTACTCTGATCTGGCCATGAGCTATGTGGCATGGGTCCTCCCTACCGCTCTGAAACCTGTAACATGGGACTTGTTTTTATCTTGTGGGTCTGAAGTAGCTGTAGAGCCTCTGGCAAGATGTCTTTCCTTAGTGTTTATAACTCTTCTAATAAATCTCTTACTCAAAGGTAATCTGGGGCCTGGAGAGTTGGCTCAGGTTAGAGTTTATTTTTAATGATGTATTTATCTTTATTTTATGTGCATTGGTGTTTGACCTGCATGTATGTGTAAGTCTATTGGATCCTCTGGAACTGGAGTTACAGATAGTTGTGACCTGCCATGTGGGTATTGGGAATTGAACCCAGGTCCTCTGGAAGAGCAGCCATCTCCCCAACCCCGGGTTATAGTTCTTGTTGCTATTGTAGAGGACCAGGGTTTGGTGTGCAGAACTACACAGTGGCTTAAAACCATCCACAACTCCAGTTATAGGGGATCCAAAGTCTTACCCTGACCTCTATAGACACCAGACATGTACATGGTGTTCAAACATATTTTCAGGCAAAACATTTATACACATAAAATAAGTAAATACCTTTTTAAAAGACAATCTGCCTCAGTGTCACCTTTGAATCTCACTTCTGAGACACTTGTACTGTCTTACCTTACTATGAGACATAAGTGGTCAGAATTCTTGTCATTAAAAAGCTAAATATGATGCTTTCACAGTGCAAAGGAACAAATACAATGTCAAATTAAAGCCTCTAAAGCAGGGAAACAGGACATGGTCCAGCCGATGAGCTGCTGTCAATTACAAAAATTTCTCCACATTTTTATACTTTTCAGCAGAATCATCCAAAGAGTTTTTCACAGCAGATCCATCTCACTCATCAATATTTACAGGCTTATTTTTAACTTCCAGTTATCTAGCAAGTAGCTGGGACTCTGGCATGACTATTTCCTGCCTCTCACCATGTCAACCTCTGTATCTTTGCACTTTCTAAGCGGTTCCTCCTCATAGCTAAGATGATGTGGCACATACTCTATCTAGCTTTCTGTTGAGTGTTTGGGCTGCTACTTGTCCTAGCCTGCGTTCTGTTGCTGTGATAAAACACCATGGCTAAAAGCAACCTGAAGGGGGAGAGGGTAGATTTCATCTCAAGCTTCCAGGTCACAATCTGTCACTGAGGGATGTGAAAGCAGGAATGTAGAGCAAAGGCAGGCACCATAGAGGAAAGATGCTGGCTGGCTTGCTCATCTTTGACATGCTTATCTTTCTTATGCAGCCCAGGTAGAGATGGTCCTGCTGCCTATGGTGGGCTGGGCCCACCCACAGCAGTCATCAATCAAGACAGTTCCCCCTGGACCTGCACACAGGCCAGTTTGAGGGAAGCAGTTCCTCAAGGAATGACTCAAGTTTTTATCACGTCAACAATAAAAACAATCTGGTATAACACTTTTTTTTTTAGTATAATACTTTTGATGCTTCAAATTACCTTCCCAAATGATTTTTTATAAGAACACATTTCTACCAATAATGGAGACGAATGGGTGTGTGCCAACACAGCAACAAAAGGAAGTATTGGGTATGAGGGTGATCTGGCTGTGGCTTCTTTGTCATTGATCACCAGGTGATTTATCTGAACTGGGTGACTGGGCTGTGTCTGAGAGCTGCATGCTGGACCAGAAAACCTTCCTCGATAGAGGAAGAAGGGGCATCTCTGAAGGCCATGTGACTATCTGTGCTCTCGTGCTAGAATCTCCACACAGCTCTCAAGACAGGGTTTCTCAGTGTAGCCCTGGCTCTTCTGGAACTCACTCTGTAGACCAGACTGGCCTCAAACTCACAGAGATCTGCCTCCTAAGTGCTGGGATTAAAGGCATGCATGTGCCACCACTGCCTGGCTACTGCTATTATTATTATTATTATTTTAATCTTTATCAGTCTAACAGGTAAAAGATAAACGACACTTCATGCCTTTCCTCACTTCCTTGTTTTTTATTATATAGGCCAAGTTGGGACTAACTGACTAGAGCAACCGGATGGGTGGGCCACTATGCCCAGGAGGCTGTATTTTGATTTAAATTGCTTATGTATGTATGTAGGCAGAATTACGTTTCTTAATGTAAAGCTATATACACTGGTTCAAGTAAATAAAAATATTTTGAGAAGGGAAATTGAAGTCAGGCACCAGCAGGCTTTTCAATCACTTTCTGGTGACCATGTTGTTCATTGATCAGTGCTTCTTCGGCAGGTGGGTCCAGCAATGTCAGCTTCTCACTTCTTAGGAGGCAGGGAGAAGGTGGCTAGGGTGGAGTCTAAACTATTCTTGCAGTTTCACTTATGACTTTGAGTATTTGTGTACCCCACCCTACCTCAAAGTTTACCTGAAGTTTTTGAACTTTTTATTATAAATGACTGTGATATCAAAGACGATAGTGAACTGCCATGAACATATCACATAAGCTTCAAAGTGACTCAGTGTTTCCTGTTTCATCATCTCTTCCATCCCCGGGTGTTCTCCTCAAGCTTTCAAAGGAAATCTCATGTGTCAGGTCATTTTTCTTATTAATATTTCAGTATGTTTTTCTAACAGATAAGAAAGACTCATTATTAAGAAATACATTAAAATTTTTGAGTCCTTAAGAACCCAAAAAACTGAATGTAAGAAAACTATCAAACCAATAAATAGGCAAATAAGTTGAGCAATTTTCAAAAAGTTTTTCAAACTAATAGTACCTCAAAAGAAATACAAATAACCAATAATATTTTGGAAAATGTTCAACATCTTTAGGGGAGTGTAAATTAAGGGGACATCTCACCACAGTCAGAATGACTGCCTAGAAGACAATAGAAACCAGGCATGGTGGTTCGTACCTTTAATCCTAGCACTTGGGAGGCTGAGGCAAGTGATCTCTGAAGCATTACTTTAATTAATCTTATCAATAAAAATCAAGAGTCAGATATCAGGGCTAAAAACCTGAGAGATCAGAGAAGCAAGGGAGTAGACACCGTCAATTCCTACCTCTTCTGTTCCTCAGTTCAAAAGGGCTGATAGATCAGCCCTGCCTTACTACTTCCTGTCACCTTTCACTACAGTCCTCCAAACCTCTATGGTCAACTAGTGGCTAGCTTTGCCCTCTGACTCCAAGCAAACTTTGTTTCAGAACACAATCAAATTATCACACAAACAGATCTCTGTGAGTTCAAGGACAGCCTAGCTACTTCCATAATGAGTTCTAGCCCGCTGAGGCTACATAGCAAGTTGTCCTCTGACCTCAGCATATACTCCAACAACAGTAATGATAATAATAATAGCAATAATAAAGAATATTGTACAAATACAAGTGAGAGGCTGAGGAAGTGCTCAGTGGATAAAATACTTGCTGTGTAAGTGTGAGGACTGGAATTTAGATCCCTGGAGCCTACAGAAATGCTCAGTGGTCGCCTGTAGCTCCTGAGCTCAGAGGACAGAGGCAGGATTCCCAGAGCAAGCTGACAAGCTAGCTAGACAAGTTCAATCAAGAGAGCCTGCTTCAAAGGGTAAGATAGAGTGATGAGGCAGGCTCTTGGTGTCGACCTGAGTCCTTTGCACACACACAGGTGTGCATTTGAGCACATACAGGCATGCCACACACATGTATATACTGAGGAAAAGAGACAAGAAATGCTGGTGAGGACAGGGAGATAAGGGAGCCCTTTCTATTCCTAGAGAGAATGTAAAGTAATGCAGTCACTATGGAAATCAATCTGGAGCTTTCTCTAAAAAAATCCAAAAATAGAACTCCCATATGGCCTAGTTTTACTATTCCTGGTACTTACCTGACAGAATCTACATATACATGTCTCCTGCTGCCCTGTTTAAATAGCCTTTGATCTAGACAGACCACCAAGAAACGCTTGCCAGCAGGTGAATAAAACCATGTAGTACATGCACGCACTGTTCACACAAAGATTAAATTATGTCATTTGCAGAAAACTAGTAACCCAAATAGGCCAGACTCAGACAAATATTACAATTATTATACTTTCTTTTATATATGGAACTTAGATTTTATATATGTCTTATTATATATAACTGTATGTAATATTATATATGTGATGTGAGAACAGAGAATGTTCTAAGAGAAGGAAGGATAATTGAGAGGACTATACATGTTGCATGTTTATATGTAGAATTGATATTTAATATGGTGTGTGTGAAAGAGAGGGGGAGACAGAGGGAGAGGCTGGGAAAGAGAGAGAGAGAGAGAGAGAGAGAGAGAGAGAGAAAGAGAGAGAGAGACTGTGAGAATTACTTATAAAACAGAGAAGGTTTTAAGGAAAGTAAAGGGGTAAAGTTGCAGCGGGTTTCCAGGGAAACCTCCTCCCCACGCGACGCACGTCCGAACTCCCCAGCGGACCACCAACGGCGAACCGGATTATCTCGAGAGCTCCCAGCCTTGCGCCAGAGCACACCCGCTTCCTGTCCATCTCCCGGTGTTACATTTCCAAAACTCGTCCTCGTTGACCACGCCCCTCTCGGCCCCGGCGCTCTGCCGCAACCCGTTCACATGGGCAGCTTCTGATTTCCCGCTATCTTTCTTGTGCAGTAGTTTAATCACACAGACTATTGGGTGCTTTCTATCTCCAGTATATGGAATATTTGCAACTCTGCTGTGTGTATTTGTGGAAGATAAGAGCAGAATAACAATTATGTAGAAGAAGAGGACCAGCAGAGGGGGGCAGGAAAGGGTAATAGTGAATGTAAGCACAGTGCAGTGATAGATATACATGAAAACGTCAAAAATCTATTTTGTGTGTTTGCTATAAAATCTTATTTAAAGTGGCTCAATTTTCACAAAATGAAAATACTAAGATAGCCACAACATACCAAAATTCATTCTTGAGCCTGGCAATGGTGGCACATGCCTTTAATCGGGCCCCCAGGAGGCAGATTTCAGAGTTGGAGGCCAGACTGGTCTATAACGTGAGTTCCAAGGATACACAGAGAAAACGTGTGGGGGGGGGCGGGGCAAGGGAAGGCACTCTGGATTGATGATGTGACCAGTGACAAAGAGCTTGCCTGGCATGCAACTAGCATCAATTTGGATGGTGTGAAAAGAAGACTCTGAGCCAAATAAGGGGGAAGGCTGAAATATCAGAGAGAGGAAACACCACAGTCAATTCTCACCCAGCTGGCTTGCAACTTCCTCAGCCTCACTCCTGGTCGCTTCTGCCCCTGCTGGGTTCCTAAGAGGCCTTATATACCCTTCTTGTCAGCTGTATCCCAACCAGGTTAGGATTAAAGGTGTGTACTACTCTATTTCCTTGAACTCACAGAAACGGAGGAAGTTCTGTCTCTGGAGTAAAGGGTATAGGTCACCACTCCCAGGCTTTCCCTGGGCTGGGATTAAAGGTGTGTGTGATTGAATCACAGTTGTTCGTCCTTGTACTCAAGGATCAAGAAATTCCCGAGCTGTCTGCCTAGGATTTAACTGTGTGCTGTCTCTCTCAATATTTCAGGTTTTATTAAATATGTAATAAATATCTATAACTCCTTGTGTTCAATCCCTTCAACTGCAAAAACAGTATCTACAGTGTGGTTCTGGACCTTTCTAAGGCTGTGACTCTTTAATACAGTTTCTCGAGTTGTGGTGACCCCCAACCATAAAATTACTTTCCATTATTACTCCATAACTGTAATTTTGCTACTGTTATGAATCAAAATGTAAATATATTATGTGACCCCTGTGAGATGATCATTGGACCCCAAGGGGTTGAGAGCCCGCCCTATGGTAATTACTGTCCTAACTTATACCAGCGCCAGTCAATTTTGCTTAGTTTTGATCTTTATATACATAAAATTAGTTTACAAAAATTAAATATGTAAGCCATATTGTTAGACTTCTGGCTCGTTTTTACCCAATATTATGCTTTTAAAGAATTATCTATGGAGCTAGAGAGGTGGCTTAGAGGTTAGATTGCTTTTCCAAAGACCCTAGTTATTTCTCAGCACCCACATGGCAGTTCATGCTACTCTGTGGCTCTGGTTTTAGGAGATAAAATATCCTCTTCTGCTTTCCTCAGGGAGCTGGGCATACATATGGTATACCCGCATACAACATTCAGGCAAGACACCCATATACATAACATACTCTTTAAAAATTATCCAGGGCCGGGAATATAGTTCAGTAGTTATACACTTGTGGACTCTGTACTCAATTTTCAGCACTGAAGAGGAGAGAGATTCATCCATACCTTTGCATGCAAAAGTATTTATTCACATAGACTATAGGGTGCTTATGGAATACTTACACACTATAACTTATAGGGTATGTATCATTAGAAGAATGTATTTCACAGTTCTTCACTATATTGTTGATGGATATGTGAGTTTTTCCCATTTTTCTCTATTGCTGATGGTTGTGCCATGATCATTCTTTTACAGATCTTTCACATCATCTCCACGGTGTAGGAACTGCATAAGTGGCTCATGGGGTCTGCCTCTATTTGATTTCATTAGTCTCTAACAATTCATAGACCAAGATAGGTCCATAAGCAGTGCCTGAGAATTACACCTGCACCATAGCATCACCTTTGGTATCGTCAATGATGCAAGTTGTGTTCCCTGGTGAGGAGACTCGGGGAAGGAAATTATCATGGAGAAGATTTATTAGGAGGACCTCTTGAGATCAGCTCCCATAGAAGGGAAGGGCAGAGGCAGAACAACACAGGTATAAATTGGGTTGTGATGCCTGTTCAGCTGAGAAAATGGAAAAGCTGTCTATTTGGAACCTTGCCAGCCTTTGTCCTGACACCCTAGCACACCCTTACGTCTATTAACCCTAGAGGCAAATAGGAGGCCAGCTGAGGTCAACCAGTCATTTGACATTTGGTTGTTGCCTCTCTTGTGATGCATGATCTCTGATGGAAACAAGCAGCCTTTATAGCCACTTTGTTCTCACTCTAGCATGGCCACCTTGATGCTTAATCTTATCAATTTGCTTAAATTTGCCTAGGAGATACACCCCTAGGCATGACTGTTGAATGTGTTTCAGGGAATTTGATCTGGAATCCCAGGAGGCATTAAAGGCGGGGAGAGGAAGCCCCCTGAGCACCAGCCTTCTCTCTTTACTTCCCATGACAGCCTGTGATCAACCACCTCACTTTCTAATCACGCCTTCCTCGCCATGACGGGTTGCAGCCTCACAAACTTTTAGACAAAATAATCCTTCCTTCTCTAACATACTTTTGTGGGGCATTCTTTTTTCATAGCAATGAGAGAAATAACTAATATAGACACTTTCCCCCGGAATTCCTTTGAATCTTTCTTCTTCCAGGTGCTGACCTGCTGACCTTTCGGCAATGCTTAGGACTCTATATGTATGAAGTAGATGGCAGGGACAATGAGAAGTGAGATGATAAAGTAGCGACGTGTGGCTCTTCACTCCAGGCCATATGCTCCAGCCCATTGGAAATGGAGATGCTAGCTGTCAGGGTTTGTTCATAGTTTGTTTCCCGGGTAAAGCTGACTGCCCAATACCACTGTTCAGACATCTTGCTTTTTGACCAAACTGAAATGACAATGGTTCCCAATGTTGTGAGGACATCAGAATCAGGTGTGCAGTTATCTATAGCCCACCTCTGGAGATTCTGGTTCAGAAGACCCAAGGTCCAATCCTTGCCTTTTTTAACAAGTCAGCTAAGTATACACAATTCTCAATCAAGTAAGTGAAGGGAGTAGCAAAGTCTGAAGTAAGTTCCCTGCTCTCAGGGAAATAAATCCATCTCATAGGAGAACTGGCTATTTCAGTGGTGGCAGGAAGAGTTTTCGTGGTGCTGAAAACTATTTCTAGAGATTTTATCAACTGGAACCTTGATTTTAAAGACAGTCTCCTGTCTCCAAGCTGGTCTCAAATCTGCTTTGTAGGTGAGGATGCCCTTGAACTTCTGGCCCCTCTCCTCCTAAGAGTCACAGGTTGGGGCTACTATACCTGGTTTCATGTAGTGAGGATGAGGCCAGAAGCTTGTGCGTGCTAGCTAGGCAAGCATTCTACAAACCATATCCTCAAACTGCTGGGATGGTTTAAATAAAATCCTTGAAAGCAGAGGTGGCTCTGGGTTGCTATAAACACTTAGCTTATATTTAAAACATTTCATATTGTGTTTGACTTCCTTGAAATCTAGGCTATACTAATGAGAATATTTTTTAAAAGAACCAGACAAATTAAATGTATAGAAGGCTGCTTGCTATCTTTATATCATTTAGTAGTAGTGGTATTGTTAATCATTATTTGTATGTGTGTGTGTGTTCCATGGTACACGTGAGAAGTCAGTTGACAATTTGTGAAAGATGCAACTCCAGGGCTGGAACCCAGGTGATCAGGTGTATGAGAAGTCCCTTTACCAGCTGAACCATCTTATTGGCTCTGCTTATCATCTTCATATTCACGTTTTAAATTTTGCACCGGACTTCATTCCTGGCCAGAGCAATTTCACTATCTACAGCTTTGATTTTCAGACTCAATGTGCCTAAAAAATTACCTGGAGCTCTTGATATCATATAAATTTTGTTTCAGCAAATCTGGGATGAAGCCTCAATTCTCATTTTGTGGGAATTCTCCAGAGAAGCCAGGACAGCTGAGACGCTACCTCCTCTGTTCACCCCTCTTCAGCCCACCTTTGACCTTGTAAGGAACTATGTCTTTCTCCATTTTTGCCTAAAACAGTAAAGTCAAGACTTGGGTGGCTAACTGGTCTCTCCTTAACACACTTTGCCCTCAAGTTAGAACAAGGACTTAGAGAAATGAAAAATTAAACAGGTGTAAGGTGTAGACTTTGAAAACAACTAAAAACGTGACTCAGACTTTCCATGACCGTTCACTTTAGCAATATTATCACATTTGAGCTCTTGTTACTTAATAAGATGTAAAAGCATGTCATCACTGGAAAAGATGTGTTATCTTCTGATATATTTCTGATATGTAAAAATCCCCTCAAAAGCTATTTAGTAATCTGCATCAAGAGATATTCAGCTTACTTATACCAGAATTGTTTCTAATGTTTAACCTATTTTGTCATTTTTGATAGTTGATTATAAATAACTTAATTGTTTTGTGTAATATTTGTTGAAAGTAACCATGGTCATCTCACTATAGATAATAAAATACGGAAGGGAAAAAGTGCTTGCTACAAAGATGTCTATTAACTAAAGTGAACAGCTAATAAATCTTCAGGAGAGTAAATTTTGGCATAATAAAAACTTAGTTTAAGACATTAAAATGCTGAGTGGATTATAACATTGTGTGTAAAACAAAAACAGTGGAAAATCACAGAGGCGGAAAATGAAATCGAAGATGGAATTCTAAATATTTGATGTTACTACACAATATTTTGACCAGTAAGAACATTGGTGGATAGGCATGGTGGTTCATGTCTGCAATCCCAGCATGGAGAGAATGAAAGGCAGAGGCAGGAGGACTCAGAGACTGAGGTTAGCCTGAACTACATGACTAAACTCTGTCTCAAAAACAAACAACTGAAAAAAAACCACAGACAGAGACATATACAGACAGACAGACACAGAAACACACAGACACACACACACAGATACATACACACACACACACACACACACACACACACACACACACTGATACACATCCCAAGTACTGTAGGACCAGACCCTATGAAGGTTCGTTTTGTTTCTTTGCCATAGATGCCAGCAGCTCCCCAAAGCCTTCCTTACCCCAGTCCTCCTTGTCCTCTGCTGCTTGTGTGACTTGCTTTACTTTCTGTCTCTGCACCTGCAAGGGGGTGGGGGTGGGTAGCAACCCAGAGCTGTTTTCAGAGATGAAACAGACAGTTTCCTCCAGAGGCTGCCAAATACTATTCAGAATAAAAACATCTGCCATGTTATTGCTCCAAATGCATTTCTGCATTTTCTTTCGATTAAAACCAGGCATCAGGGCATTTAAAATATATATTGGGGGTCTGGAGAGATGGCTCAGTGACTAAGTGCACTGGCTGCTCTTCCAGAGGACCCAGGTTCAATTCTCAGCACATGGCAGCTCACAACTGTCTGTAACTCCAGTTCCAGAGGATCTGACACTCTCACACAGACAAACATGCAGACAAAACACCGATGCACATAAAGCAAAATAAAAAAAAACTTAAAAGAAAAACAATAACAAAAACCTTTTTTTGTTGTTTTTGAGATTATAATTTAATTATATCATTTCCCTTTTTTCATTTCTCCTCCAAACCATCCATGGACCCTCCTTGCTCTCTTTCAACTTCATGGTCTTTTTTCATTACTTGTTAATGTGTGTGTGTGTGTGTGTGTGTGTGTGTGTGTGTGTGTGTGTGTGTGTACACACACATATATATTGTTTTTGCTTGTTTGAGTGATTTTTGGAGTTTTTTTGTTATTTTTATTTTTATTTTTTTTGAGTCAGGGTGTCTATATATAGTCCTGGTTATCCCAGAACTCACTCTGTAGACCAGCCTGGCCTTGAACTCACAGAGATCTACCAGCCTCTCTCTTCTAAGTGCTGGGACCAAAGGCCTGCCCCACCATACTCGACTACATACATATCTCTAAATGTAGCCTGCTTGGTCTGTATCATGTTACCTGTGTGTATGTTTTCAGGGTTGACCATTTGGTATTGGAAGACTATTTCTCCCACTTTAGGCTTTCTTTATAAAGTTATTTTTTATTTTGAAGTTATTGGTATTTGTTCGTTTTTCGGAAGTCTGTGCTTCTTTGTAAACACCACCCCTGCACTCTTTGAGTCCACTCAGCACTGAAATCACTAAGTCCTTCCTCAGTTTGCCCAAGTTCTTGGAACTGTTGCAAAGAGGCTGGCGTGGGAAATGACCTGGAGATCTTGGTGAGACACAACTGTTCTTTACAGAATTTATGGGGCAGGAGTCCATGGCACTGGTGTGTGATGAACTGACCCAGGATGGAGATGGAGAAGAAGAGGGAAGGGATTCTGGGGATCATTATGGACACCAGCATCCCATTCTGACCTTTGTAAGAAGGAGACCTTCCCTCTACCTGCTAAACCTTTATTTTTTTTCTTTTATAAATAATGCTTTGGTGCCTGTTTTCAGTTTGTTTCTGAGTTTGGGGCAGCAACATAGTCGATCATTGTATCAAATACTCACATAGTATCTGAAAGTCTCTGGAGGAAACTGTGAGTTTCTTCACCGAAAACAGCGAGGTCTGTGCAGTAAACTGTCCGAGGAGCTGTTGGAGTGTGCTGCATGCATGCACACAGCTGTCAGATCAAAAGGAAAACCAGCGAATTGCCAACGAAAGGAGACAGAATTTATAGTCATGAGGAAGAGAAGAGGAAGACGGACAAGCTAGCAGAGTGTGAGTGATTTGGGGGGGCATGAAGAGACCCTTAGAAGAGCAGAGGAGAAGTAACTGTTCCGTGACAACCCTTGCGGAGGTGTGGTATACACGCTTCTTTCCTTTACCGCAAGACTCAGTCTTGCATTGCGGAGACTCCCAGGGAGGGACTTACTACCCTGAGTTCCTTTTAGAAAAGCGGTCATTGGGCAGATAGGCGCTTCAGAGAAAGCCTTTCCCTACCCTTGCTGATTTGCGGGTGATTTCACCTTAAGATCAATACATCCAAGCAGCACATTTGGGGGTGGCATGTCCTCAACTCCACTTTTGCTTTTCTCAACCCTGCAGACTTCCATCTTTCTGACATACTGACCCCATAAAGGACGCTGACTACAAATATTTATATAAGGAGATAGACACTGCCTTAGGTCGGGCCTCCAAGGGCAGCCTGGTATTCCTGCATCGAGTCAGGATAAGGGCTTAGGGACGCCCTTCCCCTAGTCACCAACCTTCATTCTCTTCCAGTCTCTCACACATCAAAACCTTGCTGGGGCTGTGGGGAATATGGACACAGAACTAGAAAGGCTAAGAAAGTAGAAAGCCAGTAAATATCTGCCCAAGATTACTATGCACCAGTGTGAGCTGCACTGGGAAGAAGGGATGCTCTTGATTCAGTGTTCTGGAGATGCCAGTTTCTCGTGGGTACCGTTCATATAGGTGGCTTTCCTGTTAACTCCACTCACTGCCTTCTAGTTTGTGTTGGGTCCTGTTTCCACTCTTAGCCCGGGGAAGGGAAGCCAGTGAGGCTGTGCATACATTAATGGAGGAAGTGGATGTTCAGTGACCTTGTTAGAAATGCTAATGTGTTACAGCAGGTGGCAGCCTTTCCCTGGCAGAGGGAAACTGCTAATGCAAAATTGGCTTTGGCTTTAATGTTTCGTTTTGTGGGTTTTCTAATACAAGCATGAAGACTTGAATGGATGGATTTATTACAGAAGGCAAGAAAGCAGGAGCCTGAACCCTGGCATGGTGGGTGTGGGCATCTTCCGGTAACGTCTCCAGAGTTGCCATCTCTAAGGAATTAGTGGCTGCCCTAGAAGAATCTGGTCAAGTTCAGACACTACCAAGTGTTGTGGGCACAGTGTCAGCATGAGGTTCAGAATGGGGTTCTGAGCAGGAGTCCACAGGACAACACAGAATTGCCTCAGAGACAGCTCTAGAATATGAATCACTGACTGTGTACTGAAGAGGCATTTGACAGGCAGAAATATCCCCTTTTCATTCGGGATCTGCAAATGGCCTTTTAAGCTAATCTGTTAAATTAGAAAATACTTCAGGTTATTTGGACACAGATTTGCAAAGTTCTTAGTGGAAAGTCAGACTTGATGGAGAATCTTGACACTGGAATTCTTCTGTTTTCCCACTGACAGGATTGTACCTCTACATGTGACAGTTAATATTGTCAACATGACAAGATCTAGGAGAGAAACTTCTGGGCATACCTGTGAGGAACTTTCTAGTTCTGTGTAACTTAAGCAGGAAGACCCTCCAACCCTTCATGCGGTGGTACCATGTGGTGGGATTGCAACCAAGAATAAACAAAGAGTTTGCATCTCGGAATAAACAGGGGAAAGCAAGCTAATCATCAGCGAATCTCTCTCCCCTTACCAACTATGGACACAATGTGACTTCTCTGCTATAGATACACAATGTGACTTCTCTTCTATAATGAACTCTGCTATAGATATACAATGTGACTTCTCTGCTATGATGTCCTATATCTCCAACACCGAGCCTAAATAAAAACACTCCCTCTCTTAAGTTGCTTGTGTCATGAATTTTGTTGCAGCAATAAGAAAAGTGATGAGTTACACACACACACACATACACACACACACATAGTGGTGGCTGTGCACATCGTTAATACCAACACTCTGGAGGCAGAGGCATTGAATCTCCGTGAGTTAGAGGGCAGCCTGGGCTCCAGAGTAAGTTCCAGTTAAGTTAAGGCTACACAGAGAAACCCTGTCTCCCAAACCAAAATTAATAAAATAAAAAGGAAAGAAAGAAAATGCTATGAGGCTAGAGAGATGGCTTAGCAGTTCAGAGTACCTAAGAGTTTGGTCTCAGGACCTGGTCAGTTGGCTCACAAATGCCTGTAACTCCAGGGTTCCTCTGACCTCTTCTGACCTCCAAGGCAAGTGCATTTAAATGCACATGCCTCCATGAAGATAGACACATATATATACAATTAAAAGAAAAAAATGCCTATGTGGAAAAGGATGCTATTTAAAACACTGTAAATAAGGATATATGTGTGTGTGTGTGTGTGTGTGTGTGTGTGTGTGTGAATGTCTCTAAGGTCCCTATGTCTCTAAGGTCCCTAATGATGAATCCACTGTGTCTGCAAGGAATGAGATTAGATAAGAAAAGAAACTGAGCTGGGGCTGGTACAGATTAGTATGAAGCAAAGAAAATTAAAACTAAAACTCTGGTTCCTCAGTTACACCAGCCATATTTCAAAAGCTCAGCAGTCATGTGTATCTTTCACACAGCAGCATAGATGGCCATTTCTGTCATCTGAGAAAGTTTCATGGAATAACAATGGCCTAGGAGTGAGGAGCAGGAACTGTTACTAAGTTAAAAGACACATTGTTAAAAAAAAAAAAAAAAAAAAAAAAAAAAAAAAAAAAAAAAAAAAAAAAAAAAAAAAAAAAAAAAAAAAAAAAAAAAAAAAAAAAAAAAAAAAAAAAAAAAAAAAAAAAAAAAAAAAAAAAAAAAAAAAAAAAAAAAAAAAAAAAAAAAAAAAAAAAGACATTGTTTAGCACAGCCCTCCTCCCCACAGGCAGTACTGATCGTTGTAAGGAATGTTCCTGAGCATGGCAAGGGGGTCAAATAGGGCCTCTCACCATCCTCATCCCAACCAACATCACAAGAACACTGCAGACTTAGGGACAAGCCGCCTTCTGCAGGTCAAGCACTCAGCTCTACTGCGAAAGCTCACTGGTGTTTGCATGGAACCATCCAGAATGTTACCAGTCTTTTCTCTCCATTTAATAGATGAAGAAACTGTGGTGGAGAAGGGCTTTGGTGACATATCCATGGTTACTTGTTTACAAGGAACAGTTAAAATACAAACCTGCATTGTTCTGGGCTATAATAGAGATAAACTCATGTCTCTGCATGTGAGAGAAATTTGCTTTTCAGCCCGTTTCCCTAAGGTAGGCCCAACTCTTAGGTGTTTTGACATACATTATGTTCCTGACTGGAGGCTTCTTACTGATACTGTAGGGTACTGACAGTACTAGACAGATTGAGAGCCACTTCCTGTCCCCAGAGCAGACTGCTGTCTTCACTGCTCAGGGGAAGCTGGTTTCTCAGAAGCTCACCTTTGGAGAATAAAGTCTGCTGGGGTGAAAATTCTGAAGTAAAATATTCTTAAGAAGAAAATAAAGACAGGGTACATGTGGGAAAATGCTTTTCTTCTAGCAAATAAAATTATAAAAAACTATTTTCCTGTTAATCTTTGCTTTAAAACCTTTATAAAAATGAAAAAAAAATCCTCAAAGCCAGACATTGTGTCATCATAAAAATTGTCGTTTATCATTGGGCTTCGACAATAGAGTAAATGCTTTAATATGAACCTCAAAAATTGCTTTAAATTGAGTACTAAATACTTTAGCTAACTACAAGGAGATATAGAATTTAGTTATATGGTTTTTTGTACCTGTGTCTAGAAGACCCTCAAAGACCACCATGGAGTTGGATTTGATGCAAATGCTTGAGGGTTTTATTGTTACGAACAGGTTCCATAGGAACCTGGGTGGATAACCTTCATGGCCTTGAGCCCTAAGGTGCTGCACGTCTTCACATTCCAGGATTGGGCAAAGGGATTCAGGTACAGTAGCTATTAGCTGAACCTTCTGGCACAAACCTAGCTTTTGAATCTATTGGCTGTCATGCGCACTCCCAGACTTGGGCTTCAGGTCTGAAGACCAGACCTCAGGTACCAAAGCCTCTCTGAAACAAAGCTTTCTAAGGATGAATCCATGCCTTCACAGTTTAAAGGGACATTAATCAGGGCTTGGTAGATAGTGGCTAAAGTGTTCACTACACAAGTGTGAGGGACCTGAGTTTCGATCCCCAGCTCCCGCCCCCATCCCCCCCCAAAAAAATCCTAAAGTAGTGGTGCATATCCGAGGCTCTGACCAGGTAGTGTAGACAAAGCAATCATCTCCAAGTTTGATGAACCCAGATCAAAAATGAAGTTAGAGAAGCAATTGAGGAAGACATCCTGACATCATTCTACACACACACACACACACACACACACACACACACACACACACACATGGGGTGGGGGTGAGGGGACCAAGCTGTGTCTAGGAACTCAGATGTGAACTCTGCTGTTTTGTGCCCATGACCCTGTGATATGTCATATACTTCAAAGATAAAAGATGGAGAAAGTCTGTGAATCACTACACACTGTGAATCATCAATTAGCATGATGCAGTCTCTAAACAAATAAACCTGGATAGGGATGGGGAGGGGGTTGGGGGGTTGCTGTGACGTGTCTATTCTTTCAAGATAAGACAGAGTGCTTAGACAGCCGCAGTCTCTGCTCTTGAGGACACCGCACACTCAATTAGCATGGGGAATGCTCAGTGATTGCTTGTTTTCTTTTTCTCCTATGAAATTCTAAGATTTTCAAAACTCCAAAATCAAAATTCTAAGATAACCAAAAACTGATAGGTTTTTATTAGTAGTGTGTCTTATTTACATTTAGGAAGAAAAGAATTTCAAAGTTTATATATTTTTGCTTGTGCCGGCTCTCACTGTTTGGTGGAGCCAGCCTCCACCTCGCCTCAACCTCTGGAGTTCTGGGATTCCAGGCATGCGCTGCCACAGCTGGCTTTTTTGAAGTTTATATACATTTAAAGTTAGCTCTCCATTATTAAATTTGGTGTACTTTTAAAGATCTCTTGGTATTCTTCTAGTTAAATCCTTAGGTGAGTTCACTAGAGCCAAACATTCTCAAGCACAAAAGGCAGCTCACAGGAAGCAGTAAAGATAATCAAGTCCAAAGAATCGGGCTCCACCCCTCTCTCCCCAACCCCACCTCTTACTTCCTGTTTGGAGGTCTTGAGGGGAGGCTGCTGAGGGGAGGCTGCTGTAGTCCTACACTGAGGAAAACAGCAGGCCCATGACTTCCTTCCGGCATCCAGGAAGTGAGTAAGGGCGAACTGGAACCGGGCAGCAGCCTCCCACTGCTGCGGTGAGGAGTTGGGCAAACCGACCCGAGAATCAAGCTTTGCCCTCCTTTGTTGCAAGCCCTGGGGACAGGCCTGGTAGCCTCGAAGAGGACAAGTCTTGGAACCGAACCAGACCCCTGTGTGCTTCTTGTTTGGTTGAGTCCAGCTTGAAACAAACACATCGAAGGGCAATTCACTTAGAAAAAAGGAAAGAAACCAACCTTGAGACATAGGTACTCTTACAGGCATTTCCTGTTGCCTGACAATTTGGTAACACACCTGTGCCAACTAATGCCCTCTGAAGATGGCTTGGAGTTACCCACCTGTCCTTTTTGCTTGATGGAAATGACCAACCTGAGTTTGCTGATGATAGGAAACTGCACAGCGGCCCTTTCAGGTCCCATTGCATCTCTAGTCTGGAGAATGCAGTTGCACGTGAACTTCGATTTAGGAGAGTATCTATTTGGTCCCATATTCCCTCTTTCTGGCATACTTGGATGTGTGCTTTGCTCAAGTGTCTCTGAAACTTAAAAGACCTAGCTTCGGTTCCCACTCTTATAGCTAGTTATATAAATTGCATCAAAAAGTAGCCACCACCTCTCACCCACTGCATGGATAGCTTCAAGAGAGATAAGCAGGGCTACATCTCTGTTCCTTCAACTCTTTTGGACTCAAAGTGCAAAGAAGACTTAATTCTCCTCTGGGGATCCCACCAGGATCCTTCCCTGCCTGGGCCTTTTCCTATCTTACTTTATTTTCCTCCTTCATTACTAGCATTAGTGAACAGTATGTCAAGGATGAGTCTACAGCCAGCATTCCAGTATATTTAAATATGCTTAAGTACATGGAATGATTCCCTGAGTCTGTGTGTTTATGTGTATGTGTGCACATCCGTATGTAAGTATATATATGTGGAATAGTATAGGTTAGGGTGAGGTAGAGGAAAACTTGAGGAGCTGACCAAGAGGTTAAGTTGACAGCGGAGTCCAGGAGAACTACCTGTTTGCTACCTCGCCAGTGTTGGAATCCACCTTGCCCAACGTTTAGCATGGGTTATGTCCTCCATTCCCAGGCTAGCTGCTAAGTACTTACATACTAACTATGGCCCCACTACTCTTCCTGAGTTTGTTTTTTTTAATGTATAATGTGGGGCTGGAGAGATGGTTCAGCAGTTAAGAGCACTGGCTGTTTTTCCAGAGGTCCTGAGTTCAATTCCCAGCAACCACATGGTGGCTCACAACCATCTAGAATGAAATCTGGCACCCTCTTCTGGCCTGCAGACAGAACACTGTATGCATAATAAATATATAACATTTATGAATGTAGATATTAAAATTCTATACCCTTCATGGCTCCCATTTTATTTATTTATTTGAAATAATGAAATTACTCTGAGGCCAGGCTGGCTTGAAACTAAGAAGTCCATGCTGACTTCAAATTAATGTGATTCCCTTCCCTCAGCCTCCTGAGTATTGAGACTCTAGATGTGAGCCACCACACCTGGCCCTGATTCTCAAATTCATTCTCTTTCTGTGTCTCTCTGTCTCTCTCTGTCTCTCTGTTTCCTCTCTCTCTCTCTCTCTCTCTCTCTCTCTCTCTCTCTCTCTCTCTCTCTTTCTCTCTGTGTGTGTGTGTGTGTGTGTGTGTGTGTGTGTGTGTGTGCAGTGCTGTTTTACAGTCTTTTCTGCTTTCTCTTCTGCTTGTCTAGCTCATGTCTTCTGACTGGTGTAAAAGTTCCTGCCAGGAGCTGGGAAACTATAATCCCCATTGTCTTAAAGTTATGCCATGAATTCAGTCTCCTCCAAGACCACAGGTGACTCCCTTCAGGCAGTTGACTGATGATAGATTTCCATAGCTAAACGCCCGTTAGCTGTGAATTTCCCCCACCCTATGTGCCTAGGAGTTCCTATTTAACTGCTGGCTGAAAAATAAAGGTTCCATGATTGATCAGAAATTTTGACTTGCCCTCATTTCTTCATGTTTCTTATTCCACCGTCTGTCCCACCCCTGATTCAGGTCCATGTTGAAGATCCCACTGGCTGGGGCAAGTTTCTATGTCATGTATGTATGATTATCCTATCTAATCTCTAAGTGATGCCACACAGAATGCACTTAACTCCCCTTTACCACAGATGGTCCCGTGATAGATTTATTTCTGCCTGCCTCCTCTGGCCCTGTGCAGAGCGAGTTTCTGAGTCATGAGTTCACTCGCACACTCATATGCAGCCAGAGAGCTTTCCAGAACAGCTGCACATATACACACTCCTACACAAGCAGACAGGGGGTTATTTTTCACATATTTCCAAAGTTGTCAGGATTATCCAGCTTTCTAAATCAAAAGGCATTAGGTGGTACCAAATACTTTTAACTGCTTCCTAATAGGTTTTCTGTATCCCGTAATAGGTTTCTCTGCTGACTCAGTGTTTGGTTTAGCTTCTTGTTGGCTAGCTCTTGCATCTCAATTCAACCCATTTCTTTTTTAAATATTTATTTTTATTAGTTATGTGAATTAGTGTTTTGCCTGCATGTATAACTATGTAAGGGTGTCAGATCTTGGAATTACAAACAGTTGTTAGCTGCCATGTGGATGCTGGGAATTGAACTCAGGTCCTCCAGAACAGTCAGTGCTCCTAACTGCTGATCCATCTCTCTAGTCCATCAACTCAACCTATTTCTATTAATCTAGGTTTTGCCACATGGCTTGTGACTTACCTGTGTTCTATTACTTCTTGGTCCCCAGCAGCTAGTGGCATCTCCCCTTGCCTCTGCCTTTCTTCTCCCTCTCTCTCTGTCTGGATTTTCTGCTTGGCTGTAAGCTGTTTTACAACAGGCCAAAACAGCTTCTTTATTAACCAATGGTAGGAACACATATTCACAGTGTATAGAGACATTCTACATCAGACTCAGAAAGCCAGATCAGGTTGAATGTAAAAGGTAAAAGACCAGGTTTGTTTTGGGCAAAGCCACTCCCAGATGAGTACTCCATCCCCCAATAGTCAATGTGGGAGAAGAGGCAGGAGGGAATCACAGGGCCAGAGCAAAGCCGGGGGTGATGGTGTGTCCTCCACAAGCCAGTTTGTGCCCAGGACTGGATCAATGGCAACTTCAGTGGAGGAGCTGCCACAGTTGCCAAGAATTCGAACCCAGGCTTTTCCGTGGCTCTTCTCCATTGGAGATTCTTGGGGCAGGGAGGGAGGGAGGGGGTGGGGGGTGAAGAGAGAGGAATGGGACTTTCACAGGAAGGAGCTGGAGGTCCCAGCCCAACTCTCCCCTCAGATACTAGCAGCTCCAAACTTCTCTTCACCATAAAGTGTTTCTGCTTCCGAGAACTGGCTGCTTTGACCTTCGCAGCATTTCTGTCTTGTGCCTTGTCTGCTTTACAAGACCTCTTTTTCCTTTGCAAGCTAGGGTTCCAGCTTCTCATTGGTGTGAGACTTTAGAAATGTATTTCTTTCCAGCTGTCCTCTGTCTGCCCCGGTTTATGACAGTCTTCATTCACAAACAATCTTAGTATTTGCTGCAGCCAAGTCTTCAAGCTTTTATTTTGTGGCTTGTGCTTTTTGAATATAGTTAAGAAAGTTCTCTGCCTCAAAGGGTCAAATGCATCATACATGTTTCTCTACTGCCTTATCATTTTATGGTTTTATAATAAATAAATTATGAGATCATTATTACTGGGTGCTTCTGACATTAACACATTCTAGAACAAATTGTAGTTCTTTAAATGTCTTCTTCCATCTCTGGTCTGCTTATTCTGTAGTAAAATGAAGGACTCCTCTGGTGGAGACTATGTAGAGACTGAGGAGGCTCAAGAAGACACATGTACACCAATGCCCTGCTGAGAGATAGAAATTAGTTTCCTTAGGAAGGTGGATAGGGAGACCAGCCATGAATAGATAATAAAGATGATGAATTTCCAAGATGGCTGCCTTCTTCACTCTCCTGACCTGAGACAAAACTGTCAGCTTAAAGCAAAGACCTGGTGGGCTTTTTTTTTCTTGCCAGCAGTGATCACCTATCTGTGGACAGTTCAAGGCCAGAGAAGGATGTTTTAACCCCAAATTTGTGGACCTATCAATCAGCTTCCTCCCTGCCTTTGTTCAAATTGGTCAACTCTAAACTGGGGAAAGAAGACCCCTCAAAGACCCTTAAACCCTGGCCCTCAAAAAGAGGCTGAGTGTAGGCTTCTGGAGTCTTCAATATGTTATAGAGGGCCTTTCTCTATGGGCCATGCTGTGTGTACATTTCCTCACCTCTAGAAAGCCTTTCTCGAACAGCGGTTTCTGTTCCTCATGTCTGAAGTATTAGCTGCTGTGCTTGAGGAGTTCCCTCACTTTTAATTCTTTCACCCTCAGGAGCCTCAGGCAGTACGACTGCCATCAATTTGGTCCAACCCTCCATCCCCTCACACCTGAACTCACAGACAGCTCACATCTGCAGTTACCTCCCACCTGGCCTCTGGCTTGTGTTCTTGATTTTTTTCTTATCCAATCTTAGCCTTGTCAGAGTAATAAAGAAATTAGTAGGGCTGGAGAGATGGCTCAGAGTTTAAGAGCACTGACTATTCTTCCAGAAGACCTGAGTTCAATTCCCAGCAACCACATGGTGGCTCATAACCATCTATAATGACATCTGGTGCCCTCTTCTGTATACTGTATACATAATAAATAAATAAATCTGTTTTAAAAAAGAAGTTGGTATTACTATAATCAGCACTTAATTATTAATAGTTACAAATGAAATCTGACCTCAGGGTCCCTGCTGTGCATTGCATAAATTGGAGCCTACTGGGAAGGCTTTGTTTTTTCTTTGATTTGATTTAGATCAGCTAACTGTCTTTGACAATTTTTGTGCCTGTCACGGCTCCACCACCATCATGCTGACCACAAACCACCATCTAAGATGTGCGTACGTAGCTGGAGAATGATTTCCACATGCCCTATGAAATGTCCTGGAATTAAAAAAATTGCCTCCCTGATTTTAACATAATTTTAGTGATTATTTTTCTTCTTTACATGGAAGTGTCCTGTATCTATCCAGGTTGAGTCAGAAGATAAGCACCAGAGACCTAGGGGTGCAGTTCCACAGTAGAGCACTCTAGGGGTACAGTTCCACAGTAGAGCACTCTTAAGAGTGCAGTCCCACAGTAGAGCACTGTAGGGGTGTAGTTCCACAGTTTAGCATGCATAGAGCTCTGGATTTGATCATCATCAGCAAAATGGCGTTCCAACAGAGAAAGCTTTGTATAGTTGATCTTGAGATGGAGTTTCACTATGCCTTTCAGACTGACCAGAAACTCTAGGTCATGTGATCTTCCTGCCTTAGCCTCCAAGTAGCTGTGCTAAATGTACATGACACTGTGTTTGGCTTTGAACAGGCTAAGAGTCATATAAAATATATTATCTAGAAATAGAATTAAATGCTAGGAAGAGGACTTCAGTGTATATGGGCATGGTGGAACAGGGAACAGCTAAGACCTGTATTCCTCAGCTTTTCTCTCTCTCTCTTTTTCTCCCCTCCCTCCTTCCCTCCCTTCCTCCCTCCCTTCCTTTCTTCCTCCCTCTCTCTGCCCCACCCACTGCTGCCTGTATATCAAGATGTACCCTCAACAAGTGCTCCAGCATCCTGCATGCTGCCATGCTCCCCACCATGATGATAATGGACTAATTTTCCAAAACTGTAAGCAACCCCCAATTGAATGTTTTCTTTTATAAGAGTTGTCTTGGTCATGGTGTCCTTTGACAGCAATAGAACAGTGACATAGACAGACAGGATCCCTAAAGCCAGGCATCATGACATGCCTATAATCTTAGTACTTAAAAGGTAGAAGCAAGAAGATACAGGGCTTCGGACCAGCCTGGGTTACAGAGTGGGACTCTGTTCTAGGTTGCTTCATGTTGCCATGGTAAAACACTGAGCAAAAGTAACTTGGAGAGAAAAGCGTTTGTGTGCATTATAGGTCATAGTCCATCCTAGAAAGAAGCCAAAATCAGAAGCAGAAACCACAGAGGAACATGGCTTACTGGCCTGTGTCCCTGGTTTGTCCAGCTATCTTTCTTATAAGGCTAGGTCTGCCTGACTAATCACTGCAGCACCTGCTGTGGGCTGGGCCCTCTGTATCAACTAGCAATTGAGAAAATGCCCACAGACCAATGTCATGGAGAGGCGTCTTAGGCAAGGCTTCCTCTGCTCGTGTGTCTAGTTGACAACCAGGATGTGCCATCACAGATTTGGTTTCAAACTGTATTAACAAACTGATAATAAAGTCCTTGCTACCTTTTCTTTTCTGTCATCTGGGACTTTCCAGTGTACCTATCAGTCACTCAAAATGTTAAATGACACATTGTCAGGGACCAAGACCCTGGCTTGAGTCTCTAGGCCTCTAGCTAAAGGCTACCATGGGAACTTACTGAGAAACCAACCACTGAGCCAGCACGACCCTGAGTAAAGTAGATGTTCTCCCAAAGTAAAATAGATGTTCTGGTTTGTCTAACAGTAACTAAGAAGTAACTATAAAGAATAGAATAACAGGAACAGTCTGTGGCTAGGTTACTTAGCAGCCCTCTAAGGTAACTCTAAAGAATAGAACATTCTACAGTTAGGATACCTAGCAACCCTCCCCTAAAACAAGACCAGCCACCTTGCCAATGTCCTGCTTCCCCTGGTCAGCTTCCTGCAGGTGTTTGTTGACTACACCCTCCCCATATTCTGCTTTGGAACTATATAAGCATGTATAGAATCATAATAAAACTGCAGCTCGATCAGAATCCCGTTTGACCTGCTGCCTTCCTTTGCATCTCCCTTCCCTTCATTCTCTCTCGTATGTGGTCTCTCGTGTTGAAGTCCCGAGTGTCGGGGCAACACATTAAGAAGAGCTCAGTTTCCAGACTTGTAAAAGCAGGAAATATCCAGAAATCACGAGTGATTGTGAGGAGGTATTTAGAAATCGCTGATCGTGCCTGTGTCTCATCAGCTATGCCTCCTTAGCGTTGCTCATCCCCAGGATTCCTTTCCACAGAGATTAGAGTGGCTGAGCATAGAAATAAGACACTAGACTTCGGGGTTAAGAAACACTGTCTTCAGATAGGGCTATAACTCGGAGGTGGGATTTTGGCATTATTACAAGACCCTGGGTTCAATTCCCAGCACAATAAATAAATACTTATCTGTTGTAGTCCTTCTCTGCATGCAATTAATTTCAGTCCAAAGCATTTACCGAGTGATTACTATGTGTCAGGCTAGGAATAGGTCATGGAAAAGACTGAGCCAAGGCCCCAAGAAGGGTGCGTTCCAAGTGGGGAGCGAGAGCCAACAGACATATAAACAAAGTGATGGAGTTGCAGTAACTAAGGGAATCCAGGAAATAAAATGGGCCCATGGCAGATGGTGCCTTCCTTGTGGTGCAGCTGACCATGGTTTTGGAGTTGAGCCCTGAAGGCTGATCAGGATATGGCAGGTGACAGTCTGAGGAGATGCTTTGTCAGTGCAGACACAGTGAATGCAAAGAGAGATGGTCAGTGGGCCAGTGTGGCTGCAGGAGACGGAGAGGAAAGCTTGGAGGGTGACTGACGGGCAGGTGAGGAGGTGAGGCTTGCAGGATGAAAAGCGGGAAACTTCAAAGGATGCTTACAGAATAGTGTTTACAATGAGAACTGTGGTACTTGGTAGCTCCTAGGAGGTCAAACAAAGAAGCAGGAAGTCAGGGAGGCAATTGGGGCAGAAGACCAGGTGACAGGAAATGTGGCCTAGGGTTGTAGTAGCAAGTCCAATGCTGGCCCAGAAGGCGGCTTTGTGAAAAAATTAGATAGCGCCCCCTAGTGGCCCTGCCAGCTAATAAGTGGATGTGAGGACAGGAACATGACTAGCTTGTATCAGACTAGCTGGATTGAGAGAGGTAGACCCACTCAGTGACTGCATTTTAATCAGGCGCACAGGGAGTTTGCACTTGAAGTGGGCGTGGCTCTCTGTATCTGAGAACTAAGCCAAAGTTACCACGCTGATGCTGGCCTCCCAACTTCTGCTGGCAATGGAGATGTGCTGATGCATGGAGATGTCATGTGTGACACATTAAGCCAATGTGTTTACCTTCCTAGTAGACTCTTGTCCCCATGGTTTTCTGACTCACTGAGTCAGTGGCACGCACAGAAAGAAAACTAGCCAAGTGGTAAGTCATCACTTTGCTGGATTTCAAAATAGGACTTTTTTTTTTTTTTTTTTTTTTTAAGTTTAGGGGAAGACAATAGCTTGAAATCAGGTGATTTTCATCAATAAAAACCAGGCTGTTGAAACAAAGTATTTCTACGCCCCCAGTAAGGCAGAGTTTGAAGGAGTTTCCCTGTATAGATCTCAGGTAAAGCCAAGCCAAACATAAACTATGATGCTTGCACCAACATCCTCATGGCTGGAAAGAGATGAAAATTTGAGCAACAGGCAGGAAGTTGGGAGATTAAGAACGAGCACACAGTTGCTCCCAGAGGAGGGGCGGAGCCCCCTCCTCCAAGTGTGAGCTGTCAGCCAAGGCCTTGAATCGTGTTTCTAGTTTCTGGGGCTTGTCCTTAGTCTGGGAAGCCTAGAGGGTGCAGGATGGAGGCCAGTGAGACAGTCACAGAAGGAGTGTAAGAGTCACACTCAACACAGAATGCTGAAACCGGTGGCTGTAGCTGGAAGGTCAAAAACAAAGAGAAAACAGTTTCTCAAAAAGGTCAGTGGAAGAAAGATCAGCAGAGTTTTCACTGAGCCTGGATGGCATTTTGGAAATGAGAAGAGGAATAATTTACTAGAGGGAGAAATTTCCAAGCTTCTTAAGAAATGAAGACTTTTAACTGGGCAGACCAAGCATTTCCAGCTGCTTTTCAGAAGGAAGTCTCAGAACAATAAAGTCAGTTGTCTACTTTTTCTTTCTCTCCCTCTCTCTTTCTCTCTGTATCTATCACCTATCATCTATATATCTGTCATTGATCTATATCAATTTATCTATAATCTATCAGAGGTCCATTATCTATCATCTATCTACCTATCAATTGATTTATCATCTATCTTTTATCTCTGATTTTTAGTGTGTGTATTTCAATCCTGCCACATTAGGAAGGTCTGCATTATTACTAGGCAAAGAGAATTCAGTCTGAAGTCCCCTGCCTGTAGAGGCAAAAAGTAAGAGCAGAGGGATAGATTTTTTTTTTTTTTTGGTCAACAGCCATCACCTAAGAATGGTAACTGGGGGACAGAACATGAAGGACACACTTGTCAGTGTATACCTTCCGTGTCTTTCCTTTTATGTGCATGAACTGTCCAAAAACTAAAGCAGGAGAGAGGTAAATTTCTGCACTAAAAAGAGGCACACGCATAGAAACTGGCATCTGCTGTTTGGTGAGGAACACTGCATTCTTTTCTTCTCATTAGAATCCTGTCACTTCTCTGCAGTGGACCGTTTGGTCATTCCTTCCTTGTGTTGATGAGGATCTATAAGCTGTTCCTCCTTCCCAGCTAACTGTGACCCATCTGCGCTGGGCTCTAGCACAGCCCCATGCATTCTCCTCTAAGGGAAAACTGTCCTGCTGGCCTTGCTCACTGCAGTGGAAGAAGGTGTGGGAGGGACTGATTGGGGTTCTTGTCCCCACTCTGGTCATGTGCACCCCTTTGGCATCACAGAGTAATGGGGAGGTAGAGAAGAGAATGGAGGCGTCAGAGCCAAACTCAATAGGGCTTATGTGTGCCAACTACTCACTGCCGGACCCAGCTTCAAGTTTCTTCCTTTGCACACTGGAGTAACATAAACATCACTGAGCTATCCTAGCACAATGCTAGGGCTGTTCTGATTGCCCCAGCCCCCAGTCCAAAAGAACAGAGACTAATTTTTGTGAAATGTTACATCTGGCCAACTCAGTGCACTACTCCCTGATTTCACTAGGGACAAAAGCCTCTTCTTTTTTAATATTTTTTTTATTATATTATGTGCATTGGTGTTTTGCTTGCATGTCTGCGAGAGTGCCAGATCTTGAAGTTAGGGACAGTTGTTAGTTGCCATGTAGGTGCTGGAAATTGAACCCGGGTCCTCTGAAAGAGCAGTCAGTGCTCTTAGCCGCTGATCCATCTCTCCAGCCCCCAAAAGTTCCTTCTTGCACCGATCAGACCCCTTATTCTCACTTGCACACTTCCCGATATGGATTTTACCCCTTCATCCAACTTTGCATCTTATAGTAATTATTTTTTTTCCTAAGTAACAGGAAACTCATGTTCAACTACTTTAAGTATTTATTAGCGTTAGGAACTAAAGCCTCTTGTGCCAGCAGCTGTTGGTAGCTCACATGGACGCCCTTGATAAAAGGGGTCCAAGAACTTAGACATAGACATCTGCCATAAAGACTCCAGCCTCCCTCCTAGATAGCTGTGCCACAGGACTAAGCTATGGGCGACAGGTTCTAGGACACCACACTTCTCTTGACACTTCATTCCACTTGCTAGAATGCAAGCAAAATGGATGGGTCTAGAAAATCACCGTGAACCATCACATGTAAGCCAAATCTAGAACATGGGGGAAAAGAAAGCTACAAAGAATTTGGATTCCTGACACCATGGCGCTCTGTTTTGACCTTACTATCTACATAGACATTGACAGAAGAGGGAAATGAACTTCTTTCATGTTTAAACAACTGGTTTTTGGGGACAGCTTTCCTTGTCATTTGCATAAAAACAACTGATTTAATAATACTAATTATGTCCCACTGATGGTCAAAACACATGATTTAGAGAAAAGTCATTACCAACATCCAGCTCTCTCTCCAACCTCAGAGGGCCGCGTTGCTGCCCAGCAGTCTCCCACATTCTCTCCAGTATTGACTTTAGGCTTCTTCATGTTCCTCACACTAACCATCTCCCCTTCTTTCTCAGCAGATGACCTCTCGTTATCTCAGAAACCCTTAAATACAACCTCCAACTCTACACCTCCATGATACCTGTCACTCTCATCCCTCTCCTTTGCTTTAGGTGTGGTGGGTATGACCCAAGGTTAATCTCTTCTGCTTCTCATCTATCTCCTTGGTGTGTTGGGCCCTTCTGAGGCCGCAGGGTTGAGGCCCAGTGTAAATTCCTAAGCCTTCCTAGAGTTCGGCTACCTGTCTCTGGCCATAAACTATAAGTGTGATTGACTCAGCACCGCCTCTGTCTAGCCTCTGCTAACATGGTAAAATACTATTGGCCCTTTTTCCCCACCCACCTGCCCCATCCCAAGACTCCCACCCCCTTCTCACAACCCTATATAAACCCCAGACTGATGCAATAAAGTGAGATTTCCCCAGGTGGTAAGGGGGTGCTGGGTTGTCCACACCTACCATCTCGCTCCAACCCCAGGGAGAGGCCAGCAGGTCCAGATCTCCCTCTGCCCTGTCTGCCAGAGAGAAAGTCTGGCATTGGTCCTGTTCAGGGACTGTTCTGTATCCCCATTCCCCTGGCTCCTTCCTTTCAGCCTTTAAATTCCTTAAATAGATCTAATCTGAAGAATGCATGGCTACAATTGCCTCCTCTTCCAGCTCTTCCGTTTCCTCCCGTCTTCCCTCTACCCTGTCCCTGCCTCCCTTCCTGTCAAATTCCTCGGTTTGCTGAGTCCCTGTTTCTTTCCAAGGGATCTTCTCAGAACCTCTAGGAAATGTCTTCTTCTTGCCGAGATCACAGCATTTCACCAAAACACAGTGCACATTTCTCAACCCTCAATCTTGTCTGGGGTTGTAGCCCACATCTCCTCATGTCTTAGCCTTCAAGCCACTGATCTTATCTGTTTTATTTTTTTACCCTGCCCTGGTTTTTCCTTCAGTATTTATTAGGAGGCTCTTTCCTCTCATACCACCCAACAAATGCCAATGTTTTCAGTCCATTTAGAAGATGGCTGCCAGGATGTTTTCCTTGTTTGAGGGACCTTAGGCTGGTGAACCCTTATCCTAAGTAGTTATAACTGTCACCTGGACAGCCTGGAGTCACCTAAGAGAATTGAGAAATTGCTCAAGTCAGCTCTGCCTATGGGAGGCCCAGCTACTGTGGGCAGCAGCATGTCACTGGCAGGTGGTCTTGGATGAACTAAGAAACCTAGTTCAGCATGAGCTTGTGAGCAAGAGAACTGCCCCCATGGTTTCAGGATTGAGCTCCTGTTCTGACTTCCCTCAGGGGTAAACCATGACCTGGATGTCTAAGCCAAAGAAACCCTCTCCTTCCCCAATGTTGGGGTTGTTTATGCTTACGGCCCTGTTAGATTTATTTTTTTTGGGGGGATGGGGGGCAGGAAGGCTCAGAGATAACAACACAGGCCCTGGAGACTAGTCGGAACAAACAAATCCAATTTATTGAGGAAGAGTCAAGCCTTAAATACCCTCCTCCCAGCCAGGGGTTTTGTTTTGCTATGGTGTGGCTTTCCCTCCATGGTCCAGGTCATCTTACATTAGGACTCTGCCTCTGTTGCCAAGGTCCCAGGCAAACTCCAGGTTGGCTTATAAAATTGTGCCTACTTAAGGGCCTCATGGCTATAAAAACATGTTAAAAGTATATATTTTAAGATAGCAATTATAACCAGTTTATACTGACCCCCAGGCCCCTAAAAAAGCCTTTGGGGCCTGTATATTTCACACCCTAAGTTCCTTTTTGGTCAGAGTGTTTCATCACAGCAACAGAAGGGAAATTGGAACACCCTAAATCCATATTTCTAAGGTGGGCTCTCTTCTGGGGGGGCTCCACTTCTTAGTATATAAACATCCCCCTAGTATGCCTCCTGGGCATGGCCTTGCCATGTTCTTGCCCTGCCCCCAATGCAGAGCACATTCTCACCTCTTAACCACTGACACTTTTTGTTTGTTTTCTTTGACAGGGTCTGGCTATGTAGCACAGGCTGACTTTACCTTCATAGATCTGCCCTCCACTGTGGTCCAAGTGTTGGGATTACCTGCTTGTGTCACCACTGCCTGCAGTTTGCTTTTGGCTCACCCTGTGTACACAGCTTATCCTTTTCTTGGGCTGGGACAGTGTATTTGGAAGCCATGGCTTAAGGTGGCAATAATAACGAGCAATAATCAGACACTCTAGCTCCCCAAACTTATTCATCATAAGAAAGGTCTGTTGCTCTCAAGAACCCACATCCTTAGGATAAGTTCAGCATCTTACACATGGCTACCAAAGCCCCAAAGGATGCCTTTGCTGTATCTTTGGAATCCTCTCCTGCCACATCGTTACTTTCATTCTTTACTTAACCTCATTCCACTTATTTCCAAAATGTGTGGGCTGTTGAGGCACTGACCCTCTGCTGTAGGGCTATGCGGCCGCTCTGTCAGGATGCTCTGTGGCTCTCTTCTTGGTTACTTCTTCCTTCAGGTCCCTGACTCCCGCCACTTTAGTCTTCTCTGACTTCCACAGTCTGACCTAGTGCCCAGGTATGTGCTCCCAAAGTCTTTACTTGTGCCTGGCACTTACGCCATGCTGTAACTGCTACTGAGCCTTCCTACATTGTCAGCACCATGAGGGGCTGGGAAATCCGATTTTACCAACTTTCCATCTTCAGTTCCTTTTATTAGCTCAATTGTGATACTCAATGAAAAGCAAAGCATGAACTCTTGCTTTCTGGGTTAAACCCATAACCTCCTTGCTCCATGTTAACTGAGTCAAGGAGAGAGAATGACCTGTCCAAAGTCGCCCATAAAAACAAGGCTTCCTTCTTTTCTGCTTTCTCCTCTCTCTGATTTCAAGGTTGCTAGGAAATTAAAAATAGTTCAACACATGGAGGATGAAATGTCCAGTCCTTATCTCCTATGTTCAAGTGTTTGATGAATAGTTAACTGTACATTAATAAGCAAGATACCTTCTTTCCATTATCCCCGTGTATTCCTCCAATGTATGGAGGAGTGTATGTGTTATGGTGCTCATATAGAGGACAAAGGTCAAAGGTCATTTTTGGCTGCTGCTACTCACTTCTGCTTTGAGACAGGTCCCTGCCACTGTATATGCTGAGCTAGCTGGCTTGTAGGCCACTGGCTGTCTTTCTGTCTCTGTCTCCCATAATATCACAGGTGCACTGGATTACAGCTGCATATTATTGTACCTAGACTACCAGGGCTTTGAGGATTCAAACTGAGATCTTCACCCTGTCTTAAACCCACCAGCCCCTGATCCAGCTCCCTAGACTATCTTATTTTCTTGCACAGACCTCTTCTCAAGAGATAGGAAATCTTTACTTTTTTGCTAAAGGCTCAGAGCCTTAAGTGCTATAATAAAAATCAGACAGTGTGGACCTGGAGAGATGGCTCAGAGGTTAAGAGCATTGGCTGGGCTGCTCTTCCAGAGACCCCAAGTTCAATTCCCAGCAACCACATGGTGACTCGCAACCATCTGTAGTGAGATCTGATGCCCTCTTCTGGTCTGCAGGCAGAACACTGTATATGTAATAAATAATTTTTAAAAATCAGACAGTTTCAATCTAGTCATACAGGATTAGAATCACATGGCTAAGATTCCAGAATAGATTCTGCTGAGGTGTCATGTGTCTAATACTGATAGACACACAGCATACCATTTCCACTTTCAGCCTTTCCATGTATCGGAGTCCCTGAACATACTTGTGAGACTGCTCACAGGCTGCTTTTCACACAAGAAAAATTAATTGGCCAAGAAACAGGATCAAATTTTAATGACAGACCAACTAAATAACTTTCAACTCTACTTGAAAGAGAACTGATCATCTAGATATCCATAAAAAAACATGAGCTCATTTTTTAGGCATCCAGGATGAGCTGTTCCCTGACACACAACACTTGGAAACAATGAGGAAATGCTGGTGTTTCAGAAATGCCATGTTAACTGGAAAGAAACCAGCCAGAGGAGCACACACTCAGGCCTTTAAGGACTAGGAGCACACACTCAGGCCTTAAAGGACTAGGAGCACACACTCAGGCCTTAAAGAACTGACTCAATCCCTACAGCCAGAAGGATGCACCTTCTGCTTCATAAGAGCCTTTGATTACACTTCTCTATAGTCTCTATCACCAGTTCATAGACAGAGCTTTTGATTTATTTTACTTTGCAACAAGATTTTACTCCATAGATCAGGCTGGCTTAGAACTCATGGCAATCCTCCTGTATGCTCCTACACACAGGTGTGAATCCCCATACTCAACTAGAAAGGGAAAACAAATGTAGAAACAAAATGGGTTCCTGCTTGCTGTTACCCCACTGTCACCCAGAGGCGGGAACTTGTTTATGTGCAATCCCTCCTTGTAGATATTAACTAACTTAGGCTGCAGGTTACCTGGAGGCCTCAAATGCTGGTCATGGTGAAGAAGGACAGTGGTCAAGGTCAGCTTACTAACATTCTCAAGTGCATACTTTATTTTACTCATGACGCTTCCATTTTATAGTATGTTTTCGAGGTTTGTAGACTTAATTCACCACAAGGAAGTCATTCACAGCAAGAGGGAGAACAATCAAAATTATACTTAAGTGAAGTATAAAATCATTTACTTTCTCTCTCTCTCTCTCTCTCTCTCTCTTTTTGCAGATCAACAAACTATTCAAGGCCTGGGCCCATGCATAAAGTACCTGCCGCAAAGTGTAAGGCTCCACATAAGGCTGCTGAGGCCTGGCTGTCATCTCAGCATTCAGGAATCAGGCAATTCTCTGAGCAAGCAAGCCAGCTACATCAGCAATCAGTTCTTCTGATGTCACTCTACAGAAGGCCCTGTCATCAGAGCAGCATCTTTGACTTCTACCAGACAAGTCCTGTGTTCTATTATATTATGTTAGTCCTGCGGACAGACACCAACTTCTCCCAGTATGCTTAGTGATTTGTGCCAGTTTAGTTCTTTGAATAGAATCAAGGAAAAATATATCTTAGCATTTGCACTCACACAGAATGACTAGTCTGAAATGACAATAAACTTGCCAGATTTACACACTCAAATGAGCAGTTTTTGTGTTTAAGCAGACATTTTGAGAAGCAACACCATATTAACATCCACCACAGAAAATTCCTCCCACCACCTCCTCAGCTGCCCGAGTAGTTTCCTGGCTGTGGAACCTGATAACCTTTCTTTCTCTCTTCGTTGTGTTCCCAGTCTGACTCAATGCCTGCATCTCTCCCTCCAAACTTGTTCACTGTGAACTAAGAAACTTAGATGAAATGTAATGACCAGAGAACCATGCTACCGAAGGGGTGGGTTATTCTTTTCCATAGAATTCTAGATAGTGAGATTCAAGTCCATGGATGGAGCAAGGGAGGATGACTATGAAGGTCCCTGAATGGCTTCTCTTGGTATTTTCTAATCCCTTCCACTCAGTTTCTAGCTTCTGTCCAGTGAACAGATGCCCATTCACGTGGCATACAGATGATTATTCTTTAACTATATCAAGAGGAGAGGAATTTTTAGTAGAGGTATTTTTTAGTCAATAATTACTTGACCACAGAGTAATTGTTACCATGTTACCAACTCCATTTCAAGCAACAAATTTTTAACAGAAATTCACAAAAGTATTCAAGTGAGGTTGAAGAGTCTGAATTCACATGCAGTCCTGCAGAAGTGGGATCTGCAAAGTAACTGCATGACATCCTGAGGGGTGAAACAAACCAAGACTGCCAGTAGATGCACACCCATTTGCTGAGTGACTTACAGTTACTTTGGAGAGCACCAAAGTGAACTGCTGAACTTCTTTTTTTTCATGAAGTTGGTTGAGGGAGGTTCTTCCTACAATCTTGTCTGAGCTCCAACTGAGCACATGTGCACCTCCTTTCTCAACCTACCAAGGCTGGGGCTACAGGCATGTGTCAGCATTATCACGTGGAACCTTTGATTCTATGTTCCTGTAATTCATTTCCAAAACCAAGTAATTTTTGTTGTTGTTTGACACAGGATCTACCACGTAGCCCTGGCTGTCCTGGAACTCACTATGTAGACCAGGCTGACTCCAAACTGAGATCCACCTGCTTCTGCCTCGAGAGCTGGGATTAAAGCTGTGCACCACCACACCTGGCCCCAAATCACATAGTTTTAAAGAAACAAAATCTGAAGCACACCATTCCATATATATGGGAACCTTTGTTCACAAGTTATTTCCATCTCATAGACATTCAGAATTTAGAAAGCAACTAAATGCAATGTACTGCTTGTATGTCAACAATGAACACGTGACAACATACTAAGTCTGTGTGACTCGAACTTATATCAAGTATACTGGGATAAGCTGGGCATGGTGACTCGAACCTGTAAGTCCAGCACCCCAAAGGCTAAGGCAGAACTTCTGAGAACTTGAGACAGCCTTGGTTATGGCCTGGTTACACAGTGAGCCTTAGGGCTGTGTAAGGGCTAGAGTAAGATCCTGTCTCAACAGACAGACAGACAAAGATAAATCCAGGAGACTGAGGACCCAATACCAGGTATCCATCAGTCAACGATGGCTGCCTTACCTGCTGTTGGTACCTTAGGTCTTAAATATGTTGTGACCATAGTTACTAAAGTCATTAACTTGTATTGACAAATAAGAATCCTTCCACATGTTCTCACTAAAATGGGGAAACACTCAGAAATTAAGAAGTTCAAGCTGTGAGTCCTTCAGTTAAACTGTGTGAACCTTTGGCAAGTTACACTGCTGTGATGAGCTTCCAAATAATAGTTTCTATCACCTATGGTGAATTGGAATACTACTAATATTCTCAATATGGTGTTTGTACAATAATTGGCATATAGCAAACATTCTGGCTTATCTTTAACTCACAGCTGGGTTTATAGCTGATATGAACCTGGTTTCCCCATCACAGCATCTAGACCACCATTCCCATGCTGTGTTCCATGACAGCTACTGGGACAGCTTTTTACTTCCTCTACTTTCTGTGGACAATTAATTACCAGAGAAACACATACTTCCTTCAGGGAAGCAGATTTTTAAAATCTAGATTCATAAGACAAGCTTTAGAGTTCTGCTTTCCAAATGTGTCACTTTAACATTCTTTTTAAAGCTTTATAATAAATGAGCACCATCACGTCAAAAAAATAGAAAACAGATAATTCTTGCTATCATGTAAGAAAACTGCATTTTGTTTTTAATTTAAAAGTAAAATTTTAAAGCGTATTTTACTTAATGTATGTCTTTGTGTGTTTTTGCTACATAATGCGCCTGTGGAGGTTGGAGGACAATTTATAGGAGTTGGTTCTGTTTCTACCATGTGGATCCTGGGCGACCAACTCAGGTCGCCAAGCTTCTTCATATATGCCTTTACCGCTAATCCATCTTGCCGGCTTCTGAGGTCTATTTTTATATACACCAAGTTAAAAAAAAAAGTATCTATGAGTGGAGTAAGAAAATCCACTAGAATAGTAAGTCATTGCCATTGAAAAGAATTTCATTTCCTCAGAGGGTAGCCAAAGCATATGTAAGAGCTGAGTCAGCTCTATCTACCTCAACAGTTCACATTCATCAAGAGAAATACCGTTCCCTCTCAGTTTGTTTTTAAGCGAGCATGGGATGTATAGACAATGCTGACTATAATGGCTGAGAACTTCAGTGGATACAGAAAAAAAAGGTGGAAAGCTGGATGTGGTGGCACATGCCTGTAATCCCAAAACTCAGGAGGAAGAGCTGGGGAATCAGTTTCAAGGCTAGGCTGGGCTACAGAGTGAGATCCTGATGAAAATACGGAACTGTGTATATGGCCCCAGGAAAAGTGCTTGCCTAGCACCAACCAGCAAGGCTGCATATCCAATTCCCAGTACCATGTACAGAGTGGACACATCATCCATCAATAATCATCCTGTCTAGTCCTGATCTAATGTCCATGATTAGAGACCGTATCTACTGTTGGTGTGTCTTCCAAAGCTCTTTCCCCCATCATCTGCTTTCATAGCAATTCTGTCCCCCCAGGTGCCGAGGCAGATGGGACTGAGTCATTGTGTGCACATGTGCAGGTGTATGCATGCACTTGGATGCACATATGCTAGGGACTGGACCCATGACTCCTCTACCGAGCAGCAGTTACTCTCTGTACCTCCTTTCATTTGTTCTACATCTGCCAGCAAGTTCTGTCAGCTGTGCCTGCAAACTACATCCAACCTGTCTTCTCTACCACCTCAGACACTGGCTTCTCACTCCAGGACCACATTATACCTTGCTCTCCTCTGCCTGTTCAGATGTGTCTGAGAACCCAATTCTTTACCTCCATCTCACACAGTTCAGGAGGCTGCTCACAGTCTACTTCTAATCTTGCGCCCTTAAGCAACTGGCTCTGCTCTCTTTCTGACCACTCTCCCTTTTCTCACACTGTGAGAAAAGGCCACACTGACCTTTGCTTTCTATCCACGCAAGCTCCCATTCCAGAGCCCTTGATGGCTGTCTTTTCTGTTCTTCTGCACAGTGCCAACAGCTTCCAGCTCCTCCAAAATCCTCCTTCCTGGTAAGGCTTCCTCTGGCCCACACTGGACCTCTCTACTTCTTCTCTGCTGCTTTGTCCTGTTGCTATGGCTTGATATCCAGGCTGCTGCAGCCTTTACCTTTTCTCAATGAGATCACATCTGTTTTTTTTCTACTAGATTATAAATCCCATCAAGGTAGGGACCTTTCTTCCTTCCTACCTCACCCAATGTTTGGAATACAGCTTCCGCACACTGGTGTGCCAGTACATGCTCTGTAGGAAGTAGAGAAGGACTTAAGAGTATGAGGCACACTGATGCACTGCAGAAATACACAGCCCTGCTCATCTGCTCTGCTACAGAGTAAATGCTTCCAGCATAAAGCAAAAGCAGCGGGAAGTGACCAGTTGTCTCTCAAGTTGGCAGCACAAGATGCACTGAGGTGAAGTGCCACAGTTCTCTAGATGTTGTTTATAAATTTAAGGGAAACTGAACAGATTCCTACTGATGCCTTCAGTGTGAGTCAGAAAGTTATCACTCACAGGTCCCAAGATATACTGAGGGGGAATACTCAAATGTTAGATGTAATTATTTATTTCTACCTCGCTCCAGAAGATTTTCTAAGAGCAAAGCAAGCAATTATAGCTTCAAAAGAAGTTGGTAATATAGAATTCTAAAGGGAGAATGCTTGGCAGGCATGTGCAGCCCTTAACTTCTGATCTCCAGTACCACGTAGTACAGGAGGACAGAGAAACCTGGTATGGGTAGGGCAGGGTAGTATGGAACAGGTAGGACCAGGTAATCTGGCAGAGATACAACTGTCTGACGGCTTCATGACCCAGAACATGCTGCATGAAGAGGAATGAAATTCCTTTCAGACTAAGGGCCTTTCTAAATATGGAAATCACTTTGATCAAAAGAAGACTTAAGTATTACTCTCTCCGAGAGTTCATTTAGAAAAAGTACAGATTTATCATTATTTTTGAGACAGGGTTTCTGTGTAGCCCTGGCTGTCCTGGAACTCAGAGATCTGTCTGCCTCTGCCTCCCAAGTTGTGATTAAAGACAAACTCCGATGTATTTAACATGACCATGACACAAGACTGGGGCAGATCTGTGTAGTCTGGGGTAGATTTATCACTTCTGGTTTGCCATTCTCAATTGTGCAAAAAGGAACCCACAGAGACAAATTCAAATATCTATTTTGAAAAGTATTTACTTAGTTTGAATAAATTAATTGCAAATAAAAATTAAGCTACAATATATAGCCTCAACAGAAATGATAAGAACAGACACAACACAGACTCGCTCTCCTTGTAGTCACAAAGCATGTGACTAGAAAACTTCAAAATCAATTAAATTTCTTTGAAAAAAGGGTAATAACCAGCAGTTACTGATACATCACAGCTAACTTATAATACAAATTTCTTGACATGCATTTCCTGAGTGAACCCAAATGATCATTTTCAAAACAAAGAATTTTGACAATCAAATAAAATAAAATAGTTCATGGCTTCTAAGTGACTTTTTTGTTTTACTTAAAAAAAAAAATCAAAACATTGATGTAGTAAGATAAATTAAAGCTATACTACCACATATGAAAATTTGACAATAGTCAATTAAGTATTATACAATTTTCAAACTAAAGGAAAAGAAATCAAAAGACGGAAAAATGACTGCCTAAGCTAATGTACACTGATTTCTACAAGTGTTAAAGGGTCTGGTGTAGTGCAACTGTTTGTACTTCTGGTGCATTTAAAAAAGGCTAGGGTGAGAAGAAACTGTCTTGCAAAGCACATACTGGGGATTGGAGAACAAAAGACCCTGCGTGTGTGTGTGTGTGTGTGTGTGTGTGTGTGTGTGTGTGTGTGTGTGTGTGTGTCCTCTGCTGTCACTCGCCTCCATCTGCTAACCACACATCTCAGGAGTCACAGTGAGGCCACTGTCCTCGGGAGTCAAGCCCACAGTTAAGGCTGGTCTGCTGGGTTAAAATAAAAGGGAGGTGCTGCTGTCACTCAGCCCTTTGTAGCTCTAGATTTCTAATGCCTGGAATAATCCAAATGCAGAATAGTTAATGAAACATTTTTTATTTCATTTTGCTAAAAGCAAATCAAGTAATTTTCTTTTCTTGTTAATTTATGTACTTTCTCATAGGATTTTTTCTTTTTTTCTTTTTCTTTTTCTTTTTTTTTTAGAAACAGTGAACAGATGAACCACAGTTTATATCCAAAAAAATAAACTTGCCAAATGTCGCTGGCACTAAAAACAGATCGGTTACCATGGAGAAAAATAGATCCTCTAGATTAGATTGCATATTAAAGGAGCATATAAAACATCTCAGCATTAGCCTCTGCTATAGTACTACACTTGAGAGAGACAGTAAGGAAGAAAACGGTTTCAGATTAACTTCAGTGTGGTTAAAAACAAACACCTCTCAGACAATGTAATTAATGTGAATCTGGTTTTATGAAATACTCTAATTCATCAAATTCCCTACTTCTATGGGCCCAGGGGAAGGAAGCTCTCTTGTCTTTCTCCTTAACTTTGTAAACCCTTGAGCTATGCGCCCACTAAACTACCATTCACACCATAAGTGTGTGACACCATCATTACCATGCTATTCTATCACGACATTCTAAGGTATTGTCTATGATAAAGATAAATAGAAAAAATTAATATACATGTTGCTGTATTTTACAATGTTTTCAAGAAATTGTAAACTAACATAGTTTGAACCAACAGACCCTCAGTTATACAGAACAACTCAACACTGAGGACAGTGATGATTCAGAAACACTACAACGAAGGCATCAAATTAGACTATGTCTTCTCCTCAAAATATATTTTCAAAATTCAGAATTCAGAAGTCTGGAACTTTCAAAAATTCCTTTGCTTGAGTTTCCCAGATTTTTTTTTCTCAGAAATTGCTATTATAAATATTTTAAAAAAATTCTTCATTTTAATGCAAATGACCAGAGCAGAGAAACTTACATGGACAACGGGTTGGAAAACCCAACTCACTTAGCTTATAAATTTATAGTGTAGTCCTAGAGACAGCTGTTAGTCTAGAGGTCCTTGGAAAATAAGTCTGATATAGCCTTGTTCTCCAGCCAGCTGATGTGCACAAAAGGGACACGCTGCGTGAAAGGTGTGAGTACCATGAGGAAGTGGGATCTGGGACCAATAGGCCGTTGTCTTTTCTGAACACACATGCCCACAAGGGCTAAAGGCATGGGTGGGAGGGCCGGCGTCCACATAAAATCCAGCTTCACATCCAAGCCACAGAGGGACATAGGGACCAACAGACCTACACATAGGACATTCACGATCTTTTCCGTCACGTTCTTCTTTGTTTCCCCAGTTATGATAACCATGAACATGGCCGCAGTTTAGATACACCCACGGTTGTTTTTCATCTACAACGTCTTTCCTCTTCATACTGGGAAAGGCTAGCGTGTTGAACCCTACAGGGCACTGAGGTCGTGCTGCATTGATTTCCTGTCTTAAAGCTTCTAAGTGCTTCACAGTAGGAGTGTGGGAAAGGCCTTCTGCAGTACGCCAAAGCAAGGTTGCACCACAAAGGTCAATTAAGGAGCCATCTTGTAGCTGATTGGTTTCTATTTCCACCTGAAGGAGAAAAGAATCAACACCACATTTGCCACTGGATTTCCACTAGATCTTCAGTAAGTCCTAACATGACAGAGGCCTTCCAGGGTTACCTGATAGACTTAACAAAGTTTCTATTTGTATGTAATGTGGAAATAGAAATTTTAGTACAAATTATGAAAAATGCTACATTTGAAAATCAACAATAACACTTTGAATAGTAACTTCTTTGAAGCCAAAAAATAATAAAATAAATTAAGATTTAATTATCTGGTTAATTAACAACTTAGTTATTTTTAATTATTTTTAAGTATTGTTAAAGACATGCACAAAGAATAGAAGTTTAATCTTTCTTAACTGAAACAAAACACCATCCTCTAGAATTAGTGTTTGATAGTCTTAGTTTTCATGGGTCAGGAATAGGTCTAAGAACTAAATTCCATGCCCCTCCAGTACAGTTCAACTCATCTTGCATTTATTGTTGTAAAAAGAAGCTACACAGAAAGAAGTATTTACCATTTTTCCTCTCTGTTGGGCTGATCTGGTTTCTCGCAGACTGAATACATTCCCACAGACTGATATTTCTCTCCATATGCCAGGCTTGGAGTCTTCTGTGAACCCATTGCGTGGATGCATCACAAGAACACCATTCGTGGTCAAGCCATCCATCTGACCATCAGATGTCTTCCATTTAGCAGCCTTTTCCTATAAAAATAGTGAGTTTCTATTTATGTGTAATTTGGAAATAGAAACTTGTATAAAAGAATGCATTGTGAAAAAAAGCTTTTTTACCCCAAGAAAGATGTTTTTTGATGAGTCAAATCCTGCAGCATAAATCCGTGCTGTAAAGGGGGGATTGCGCTCACAGATGATCCTACAGGCAAATCTTGAGATAGTGCTTTGTACTGACTGTGTGTCAGAATTACTCTGACTTCCAGGAACTGTGTCAGTTACTACAAAATCAATAGGGCTTTCAGTTGACCGGCCGATCTAGAGGGGGGAAAAACCAAACTTAAAGAACACAGTAGAATCCATTCAAAGGAATATGGTAAAAATATTTAGCCTCTGAAATTTCTAAAGCTCAAACTTAGAATACTTAACTATAAAGACATCTACACCTTTGAAAACTAATCTGTCACTCTGATACAGCAGTCACTTGGAGCATAGAATTAAGTGAGAACATATAATTTCTGAGACCTTAGGGAATAAAGTATCTACTGTGGCTGAGATTCTTAGATGGCAGTAGGCTTTAAACCTATTAATACACTGATTAAAATAAAGTAAATCTTTTATGATGATGCTAGAACATCATTTAAATAAAGCAAAACTGCTGCTGTGTTTAGGAGCTGTACACAAACACTGACCCTTGTTAATGGTGGTATATACAGTCTTGTGTTCAGGAGCTTTCTGTATGCCTTTCTGTATGCTGTGAATATCACTGGTTAATAAAGGGACTGTTTGGACCTATGGCAAGGCACCTAAGGAACAGGCAGGAAATCCAAGCATAGATAAAGGAAGGGGAAGGAGGCAGAGTCAGACAGAGATGCGATCCAGCCGCATGGAGCAAGATGTAAAGGAACTCAGGTAAGCCATAAGCTGTATATACAGCCTTGCTCTGGTTTTTGTAACAGTTCTCCACCTCTTTGCATTAAATTACCAGCTGTCAGTTTTGCTTTTGGTTGTTTTGCTTTCTAGCAATAAGCCTCTCTCCACCACCCACTTTGGAGTTGGTTGATGAGGATTACTCTGGTAAGAATTGAGACATCAAATAACTTCAAAGAACAGTACTTCAAAGATACTTTGTTCCAAGGTCCCCCAAGAAGTGCAGAAAAGAGTTCTCTATGTTGGCTGTTTGTCATACATTTCTGCATGTTTTCATTTCCAAACAGTAAGGTTTCTAGCTGGGGTCCTCGAGAGGCACATGTCAGGTCAACTATCGTAAAAGCACTAGCTGGTAAGTAAGTTACTTGTATCTTGAGAGTCCAGGGGTAAAGGAAATGAATCAAACAGAAGACAAAAATGACATGCATCTTGATTTTTAAAAAACTAACCACATTCATTTAAAAAATTGCTTGTTGATAATGATGTGAAAAAAACACTGCTATTATGCTATTTTATTGTGATCTAGTCTTTCAATTTTTCATCACTAAGGATGTTATTTAGCTTAGTTAAAAAGAGAAACAAACACCCATAGTCTAATGATAACTGTAAAGATATTATTCTTAAAAAATTAATCTTTTACAAAGCTAGATGAGAGATCAGCCCCAAACATATTTTTCTAATGATTAAAATTAAATACATCCTTAGGTCTTTTCATTTAGTATTATAAAGAAAAATTAAAAAACTAATTGGACCAATAATTTTAATTGACTGATAATAGTCAATTCTAGTTAAGTTTCTTTAGAAAACTTATTAAAAGAGAAAATACCACAAATTTTATTTCTCTGGGCTTCACTGCTCTATAATCTATCAGCATATAAAAACTGGTATCAGCACCAGATTGGTATTGAGAATGGAGTCAGAAGGAGAGATTTCTATTATACCAGGAGCTTTGGTCAGTTGTGTGCTGAAAACCAAATTCCTATACTTGATATACATAGTTAGAAACTGTTAGAAATTGCCTGTATTTTTTGTTGCTTAGAGAGAAAGAGAAGAGGTGGTGGCAATGAAAAGTCCAAATTACGTGCAGAATGTTTCTGTGTTTCTTGTGTGGAATAACAACTAACATTTACTAGACAACTGGCTCAGATCTGCATATGCTACATGTACACACTCATTGATTCTCTGCACAGTCCTGAAGGAGAGACTATTCTCTGTACTTTACAGAAGAGAAGGCACAAAGTATCTAAGAAATGTTTACTAGAGTTCAGATCCCAGAACCTCCTCTCCCCGCTCCTTTTATATTTGTTTTAATTTCATGTGTATGTTTGAGTACCTGCATGCATGTACATATACCATGTGTGTGCCTAGTGCCCTTGGAGGCCAGGATGTTAGATTCCCTGGAACTGGAGTTACAGGCAGTTATGAGACACCTAATGTGGGTGCTGGGTACCAAACTCAGGTCCTCTGCAATAGTAGCAAGTGTTCTTAACCCTTAATCCAACTCTCTAGCTTCAGACCCCATCTTTAAATCATACAACAATGACTTTCAAAAATCAATACATATTTTAAACAGATATATTATGGAAATATGATAATCTGATCATAGCAAAGTCACTGACAATAAATTTTTTTATTTTTAAAGAAAAAATTTATGCTATAATACCTGAAACATATCAGTGTTGCTGTCATGAGTATATTCAACCACCACTGTCTGGGCTCGAGACAAAGTATATGATATGCTATGCTGGTCCTTGTTGCTTATTGCCTATAAATGAAAAGGTTAACAGTAAAAATTAGTAGTCAATCAAATCAGGGAATCAATTTACTAAAGAAAGGTAAGAGATTTGTCACATGCATACATTTCCCTCTTGGAATTTAGGGCAGAGATAGAAACTCTATATAATATCAACTGTGACTGTGGCTTTCTCAGGTTCAGTGGTTAGAGACTACTTAATAGTCAAGAGTAAAAACACACACTGTAAACTCTTAAAAATCCATGTTTCACTTAAAAGTACTTTAAATTATAAAGAAATTAAAATCAAATTTATCATGTGGAAACTGAAATCAATACCCAGTATTTCTCTGATAAGAAAAAAAAATACAAATATCTTGCAAAGAAAAGCATCTCATTTTGAAAGTGATATAAAGAACTATGCAGTTATAGTTCTACAGATGACAGTTGTTTATGACACACTGAGCAGATACGGAAAACTTACAGGATGATTAAACATTACAAGAGGACGCATAACAATTATGATGGGCACATTTTTTATTCATCCTAAGTGGAAGGCCACTGTTTGTTTTATTTTCAGGCTTCCTATGCAATGAGTTGAAGATAATACTGGAAGGGAAAACCCAGTTATTGTATAAGTATGTGCCACATGCCAAGGCCAGAAGTTAGCTTTGTTGTAGCTGGTGTGTTGGGATCAAACACACAGGGAATCACAAATGCAAGGAAATAACCCTACCATAGAGCTACATCTTTATTTCTGAAAATTAATTCTTAATTTCTAAAGAGTTTGAGTACTGAGGCTCTAATTGTTTTTTAGTTGTTACACTTTTTCTTAGATTAGGAATAAGAAGTACAACAGGGTATGTCTGAGTCTCACTGAAGGTCAGGGTTTAAATCCATCTTAGATGACTGCCAGACATTTATAAAAAATTAAATTTTCTTCATGATATATCAAAATTTTTTAAAATGACATTCAAGTTTAACCCCTAAGATTTTTCTTGTTTAAAAAAGAGCTAACAATGAAAACATGAAGGACAAAATAATATAAAAAACTGAGGTCAGGCTGGGGAAGTATCTCAGAGGCAGGAGGACACCTCGAGCTCATTGGCCAGCCAATCCATCTTGATCAAAGACCTCCAGGTCCAGTGAGACCCTGACTCAAAAGCAAGATGGAGAGTGACTGAGAATACCACCAAATGTTGACCTCTGGACTTCACAGGCACACACACAAACATGCTTGCATATACATGCATGCACGTATACACACAAAATGAGAAAATATTTTAGAATTAGATTATATATATTTCTCTTGACAGTGGTCCTTAATCAGGGATGGTATATAGGTAAGAGGCATCTGAAAATATTTCAATGCTCTTGGCTGTCACAATGTTAGTGATTAAATGACTTTTAGTGCATAGGATACCAAGAACTCAAATATCGTGTAACATGTAGAAGAGTCTTCATGAAGAACTGGTAATATTCCAAATTCCAAGAGCACGTCCATGGGTAAATACTACAAAGAGCACCTTGGACGGCCACTATCCACTGAACACAATCCTTCTCTATGAAGTAGCAAGAAAGAGCAAACTCCTTAGAAAGAACAGCCCTTCCCACACATTGGCTCTTAAATAGTGATCAAGGTGAGGCCAAATCAAGGCTCGATGTCCACACTGGCTATAAAACAAGACTGAAATCTAACTTTGGAGACTAGGCACCTAAAACAAATAACATATATCAACTTTAATGCATTTCATTTATTTAAGTATACACCTAACCACAGACACTGTAATGTTCATTTGTACCATAGGGCTACTTGGCTACTGATACCTCTAAAAATAAAGGAGCTCTGTAATTGTTTTGATCTGGATACCACAATACTGAATTCAGTTTGTGTTAAAAACTAGAAAGAGAATTTCCAAGGCAAAATGAAGATTCAAAACTTCCTCTACTTTTATCAGTCTAAGAAAGGTACACATGTCTCAAAGGTCTAGCCTCTGAAGCTTTTGGTGAGGAAATAGAAAGGGGCTAGTGGATTAATAAGGTCTGGAGGGTGAGAAGTGTTAAATCTAGCTGAGAATGAGCTTCTGCTGTTTTCATCCAATCCAATGATTGCTCATGTCTACTCCTGTACAAGGACTGTGGCAGAATTTGTGAATGTCATGAACCAAGAGAAAATAAAAACCAGAGGACCCACAGAGCTTTAGGGACAGGAAATATTTTCTTCTAATTCCTACCCGCCCCTGGTCTGTCTGTCATTAAGGATGGGATTGGGGAGAAAGAGGCAATTCCATTGGCAGCCTTTCACATAGCATCTTTCCACAGTCTTCCTCAATCCACACTAAAGGAGACATTTGAAACAGAAATGTGAAACACTGGAGAATACGGACCACACATGACAACAGTTCAATTTTCCAAGTAACGTCTTCACAACTTTCTCTTACCTTGGCAGCCTGAGGAGTACATGCAATATGCACAGTGCTGGGCTTCACCCCATTTGCCTTAGGTCTTTTAAACAAAGCAAATCTGCTTTTCCTCCTTCCTCTATCACCATTTGGGAGAGACCCATTATACCTGGTAGGAAAGAAAAGCAGTAATTAATCTCTTTTAAGGATTACACACTAGGGCACACAGAACAACCTAAAGCAGGAAAGGGAAAGGAGACTGTTGGAAAGTTGACCAAGTAGACAAAAAGAATTTGCAAAATAATACGACAGAAAATACAAACTCCTTTTCTAGGGTAGGACAAGGTAAAGCCTATTTGGTGCTTTAGATTAGATCTTATTTATGTGTGTGGTTACTTGCAGACAAGGAGAGGGTGTTGGATCATTGAGATCTGAGTTCCGGGGCATCAGGAGCTTCCTGATGTGGGTGTAGGAACCAAGTTCAGTTCCACTGGAAGCCAAGAGCAGCAGGAGCTGCTACTGTTAGTCTCTGAGCCATTTCTCTCACCCCTTAGTCAGTATTTCAACACTTATAAGAACAGCATAAATATGGGCATTAAAATGTTTTAAACTGGTGACACTATCAGCTTTAAATTCTCCTGGAAGTAGTAAAGTACAAACTCTTAAACACAAATTCACAACAATTCTAATCTAGGGACCCAATTACCACATCAGATGGTTTATGTTTCAGCATGCAGAGATCTTACCCTAAGACAATAAGTTCACCATATTTCACAGGGGCTTTGGAAGGATGGTTTTCTTGATCAGGAGAAAACATGAGCTTGGCTGGCTTTCTCAAATCTTTGTTCACTGGTCAGGAGCCTTGAGACACCTTTTGCATTATTTCCTAGAGAAAAATATTTTGTTAATGACATGAACAATGATTCCAGTTTAAATAAAGACATTATTTTCCAACAGTCTTCGTGAGCACATTGTGCAAATGAAACACAGTATGTGATGTTTCCCTGATAATGATCGTGCATCTGACACAAACCGATCAAATGTACATCTGGCTGTTTGTCACTTTACAGAAAGTACTTGTACATTTCCCTATTATTTCTACAAAGTACAATTAAAGACCCTGGATATAATAATGTAATTAGATATGAAGTTTTGCCCTCTAAATCTATTAAGGAGGGACTAGTAAGATGGTTCAGCTGGTAAGGAAAGGTGCTTATCAGCCTGATGACCTGAGTCTGGTCTGGGACCCATACGGTGAAGGAAAGAAGCAGCTGCTGTTAACTAGCCTTTGACCTCCACATGCACACCAGGCACATGCAAGCACACGGTAAATACACATAAATCAATCTCTCCATATGAAAAGCTGAGAGAGGCCTAACAGTAGGGACTTTGGGATCCAAGGAACAAAGGAACAACGTAATAGTGAATTCCCTGTGCTCCCTTTGGCTAATATATGCTAGATGTGGAACCAAGTAAGCCAGCAACCTGGAAATATGAACTAGTATAGAAAAAACAAAAGCTTGCTTTCTGTTTAGAGGAACAATCAAATGAAAGTTTGGTAAGATAGAAACTTGGACTATAACCGTTTTACTGCAGCCAAATACTACTGAAACTGCCCCATTCTCACCAGGCAGTGCTCAGTGTGGAGCCTTGACAACCAGTGTAACCACAAAAAAGAGTCAAAGTCCCAGTAGCATAGTGTTAATGTAGGCTTAAAGAAGCCAGGACTTTGTTTGGTGGATAAGCACACCAGTGGAGCCCTACATGGATGAAGTCCCATATGTACTCAGCAGTAGTGAGAAGGATCCTTCCCCCAACCTACCAGAGGCTGAGAGAGAGCCCAAGCCAGACTTTATCTGCCGTCAGAACCAGGAAGACAACCACTACATGGACAAAGCAGTGTCAGGAAATAGCAACAGAAGGTTTAGATAATATACAGTATCAAAACATTATTTGAAGATGTCCAGGTTTCAACATACTATTCCAACATAACAAGAACCAAAAAGATGTAAAACACAGAAGAGGTAACCAATGACAACACCACTAAGGTGACAAATCCAAGGCTTACCTGGCGAAGAGCTACATGCAGCCATGATAAAATGCTCCAATAGGCATTTACAAGCACGTTGCGGGCAGTGAGGATAAAGTACAAAGTCTCATTGAACAAACAGAAGATACAAAGTGGAGACCTCCCAACTAAAAAACATATTAAACCCCAATGAAAAGCTTACTAGGCAGGCTGGACAACAAGGGTGGGACAGTGCCTGCTGGGTCTGTGGGACTTCAGTAAGAGATCTAACTTCTGCATCACTAGAACTCAGAAACAACGGTACAGAGCAGAAACAATACTCAAAGAAATAATGTCTGAAGACAACAAATTTGAGACAAGAAATAAAACTAGAGATTCAAGAAATTAAACAACCCTGTCACGAAATAACCCAGATATTCACACCAAGATAAAGTTTGAAAGACCGAAGTAAAGGAAAAGATCCTTAAAACAGACAAAAAGGAACACTATTTTACCTACAGTGAAGAAGCTAACAGAATGACAGTATGTCTCACAAGAAATCAAATCATCCATAAAAGTAGCTAAATATATTTTATAAAATCATTTATTTATTGGAATTAAAATAACATATAATTTCCCCCCCCCAATTCTTCCCACATGTCCCCTTGCAGCTCTCAAATTCATGGGCTCTATTTCTCTACACACACACACACAATATTACATATATATAATTCTAAACTTATAAAAAACAACCTGTTTGTCTCTATAATGCTGTCTGTATAGTAAGAAATATCAACTGAAAATCTGTAGCCAATAAAATCAGAGGGAAGTAATGAAGACATTCTCAAGTAGAGAAAAATTAAAAAAGAATTTGCCAGTGGCACATCACAAAGGAATGACTAAAGGGAATTCTTTTAATAGAAAGAATAGCTAATAGGGTAGCAAAAATATAAATAAATAAATAAATAACCCCCTCCTTTCATATTTTCCAGCGTATAGTATTAGCAAAGCATGGCTATTCCTAAAGTCTGAAACTAGCATTTGAATGCCCATATTTGACTGACATTAGTGTATTGTACAGCTTGCAAGTGTTAGCCTGTGTTCTAGTTACAGCTCTTTTAACAAAGCAATCTGTTTTCTCTATCTCTAAAAACTAAAAGTCTAAAGTAGAATGAAGGGAATTTTGAAGCTAGAAAAAAATATAAGCAGCCATCTGGCCCTGGCCTGAGAATTTACAAGTTATGTGTACACTGTTACATTATTTCTGGAAAAGTCTACAGCAGTGGTTCTCAACTTCCCTAATGCTGTGACCCTTTAATACAGCTTTTCATGTTGTGGTGACCCCAATCATAACATTACTTTTGTTTCTACTTCATAACTATAATTTTGATACTCTTAAGAGTTGTAATGTAAATATCTGATTTGCAATATGACCCCTTGAAAGGGTCACTGTATTCCCAAAGGGGTGAAGACCCTCAGGCTGAGAACCACTGGCTTACAGGCTTTACAGCAAAGCAACAAGTTTAGGTGTAGACAAGAAACTCAGGAATAAGAGCAGCCAAAAATATGTCCCTCCCACTTTATATTTTTTAGGATAACTGGACAAATTAGCTGGGGAAAACTGATTTTTTTCAATCATATATATTCTTACTCTGCTTTTAACCCTTTAGAAGTCCTGATTTTGTAAAGTTTACTAGTGGCACTAAAGCTGCAGTCACAGGAACAAGGTCAAGTTCTACTTCTCCATCTCCAATGTTCTAAAGCCTAAACAATTCAGCACCACCAGCTACTTACATACCTAAATGATCCAAATTAAGTTTTTTTAAATACGGTCAACTGACATGAAACCAGAATTATTAATCTGCAAAAAAATGTGCCACAACAACTATTTCTCTTTCTGTGCATTTTCCCACATACTGACTGATGGTTGTAATACAAGTTGCTAGAATCTTTACAGAAGGCCATTGTCTATACAATGGGTCAGTATTTTTAACACAAGCCCAGTCTCTATACAGTACTTTTGTATCCATTTCCTTCACATATTCTCTATGTATCCTTAAATCTGAGTAAGATATGTAATTCTTCAAAATTAACTGAGTTATACATTTGAGCATTTGAAATGGATATACATATACAAAAATGCCCTAATGTCTCAGTCACTGGTTCTCTTTGTTACCATTATGTTAGCAGGGCTGATGCCACATATGCAGTCCTATCCCAAAGTGATCTAGCACTAAGGATTTGAAACAGCATCATTAATTCCAAGACAGAAAAACAATGTTAAGAATTTTGCTAAAATAATAAGGCTCTTTGCTGCATCAGCTACTATAATGAAGCTCTGCTAAATTTTTGCAAGTTATGCAAGTTACTCTCAATGGGAGGAACTGACCTTCCTGAGAAACTGCCCCCCCTCGAAAGACCCCAGACTTTAGCATAGTATCATTTTTTAGGTGTGGTTGAGAAAAAATGAAAATAAGGCCATAAAATATATTAAATTTTAGTTTGACTGCTGAAAGTCTGTGGTCATTTGTTCTATAAAATGCTGTAAAGGACATTTGTTTTCATATTAAATCTTCCCAAAGACAGACTTTTGGAATGTGAAGCTGTTGGGAATCTCCTAGAGAAGAGAAACTGGAAAACGAATATTCGTTCTTTAATACTACAGGAGTTTTGTTTTGTTTTTAGCCATTCACACTGGGTGCAACCCTTTGCTTATCATCTACAAATCCCTGCTCTGAAAGAGGTAGGACAAACCCTAAAGCCAGGAACAAAGCTTGCGGCTGTTCACAGGCTCTGATCACTTCCATGTTAGCAGACACATGGACAGGCGTTAAGTGGAGTGGGGACAGAGAGAATGCTTTAAACCACATGAAAACACTATAATTCTTTATCTTGAAAATTGGGGCTGAATATATTATCTCTGATTGGATAGATTTCTATTCTTCACTAGCGGTCCACTGTGTGTAATTTCAACAGGATGACTCTAAAAGAACTGCTTAGGTATAGCCATCTTAGGAAACCAGTGTGGCTAACAACCTAAAGGGGTACTTTCAATGACCTCTGTTCTTTTATAAGCACGAGGATTAATAAGCAGTTTTTTACACAAAAAGAGAACAATAATGTCCGAGGTAACAGTTGAATGTTAGTACCTCTGTTTTTTTCAGCTTATTGTAGCAGGAGGGGAAAGGAATGTCCACAGTCTTCTTCCCAAAATAAACTAAGGGCACCACTGTGTACACTTCCATCCCCTTCTAGATTAGTCAAATGACATGCTGAGAGTTTTATCATCCACAAGGGTAACTTATTGCATCCTAACAGGAAAGCAAAGATGCATTTGTTTCTATCAAATAGGGTTTTTAGGTCTCAGTACCACCAACATTTTAATATTGTAGTAGTCTGACCAGTATCTTAGAAATCTCAGGAGCATCCCTAGAGGTCAGCATTACACTAATTATGATGATTTGATCTCAATGGTTCTCAGTGGTACTGATACTAAGCATGGTGGTGTGAGAGTGAAGGTCAGAAGGATGATTGGTTAGAAGCTAGGTGGGGTTACATGAGTGCCAAAACACACAAAACCAACCAACCAACCAACCAACTAACCAACATACATCTCATTATGCCACTTGATTCATGTGAGAACCACTTCTCAAATCTTCAATTTGGAATAAGAAATTTTATGTTAGCAAAGGAAATTTCCTCTATTTTTTGTGTATTTTTTAGAACATAGTATTATACTTATTTATTTGCTTAGTAACACAGAGATAACTATTGCCTTAGAAATTTTATATTAAGCCTTATACTAATAAAGGGAATGGTTTTCTGTGTTTGACTAGAAACGATGGCTGAGTGAGAATGGGAGAATCTCTTGTCTTGACAGAAGTTAATCATTTCTATGCATTTAAAATATTTTGACAGCGCCTCTTCAAATGTCTGAGGCAAAGGAAGTGGAGTTGGGGTGACCACAAAATGAGTTCAGGACCAGTGCTGTGGGCAGAGAAGGGGCATCTTCTGAACCTTCACTCACATTTGTAAACATTAGAAGCAAACTTTGTTAAAAACAAAATCCTTTTAAGTAAAAAAGAATATCAATTTGAATTAATTCATGGGTTAAGGTCTGTCTTGCACTTGCACAGAATACTAATTAACAAGATGCTTTCACATAACATTATTTTATTTGACCCTTAAAAAAGCTATCTGAATTGAATATGAAAATATTAATAATTTCCATTTTATTTGCAGACAAGGGAACTGAGTGGGTCAGGAAGATGATGGGTCATTTATATTCAAACAGCTCTGGAAGAACATGGACAATCCACACATTAACTCAATTTGCATCAACCTGTCTAATTTCTACCACATCTATACAAGTGCAGTCATTCTCATTTTATAAACAGAAAGTGAGGCTCCCAGAGGGAAAGCAATCTTAAATTTTCTAATATCACTATGTCTCTGAGATATGATTGAACGGTTAGTTCAAGTAAGAAGCAAGATTACCCCATCATGGTGTCATTTAGGAGACCAGAAAGCACACTACATAAAACAAACCCCAAACAATTACAACTCAGTGTAAATGAGTAACAGGCACATTTATGTAAGTTACATGAGTAACTATGATTAGTGCTTTTTGAAACATCTGGACTTATATCACTTCTTCAGTGTCCAGTGTATCTGTCAAGACTATTTCCTGACCACTACCAATAGGAACTTCAGTCAATGAAATGGACTCTGTATTTTCTTAAACAATGGAGGGAAGAAAGGAAACCAAGGGAAAAACAGGGCAGCACAAAAAAGCAAGTTCTTGGTGCCACTAGAAAGAAAAATATGCATTAGAAAACAGTCCAGAAAAAAAAATGAGTCCAGACAGCTCAGGAAGAAAAGTTTCATTTGCTCCTTGAATGTGAGTCAGGAAGAAACTGCAAGGCAGGCTTCCTGATTGGGGGAAACAGGGTCTGCTTAAATGGTCATCATACTGACCCCAAATTATTTTATCCACTGTTTCTGGAAAATATATTCTTAAAACAACTAGGAACTCAAACATGTTTATTGTCCTCTGTCCATTTCTAGCCTGTATTCAACAATTTTAGATGACCTAAATTATTGAAGTGAGTATATGTTTTTCAAAAAAAGCAAGATGGAAATTCTCCTATTAACTAATGAAGTAACAAAATTTACAGAAAGCAGCAAGTTCAGTGGAACTTAGCAGCTATTCATATCATAAGCACAGGAACAGACAGGAATTTTGGCTCCTAATTCAACATACAATACCTTTAGCCCTCCACTGCCACCCTTCGTAATGGCTAATGGTGGGTTCTGTCTCTGTGCCAGTACTGTTTTAGCATTTCACATTAAACTTCACAGTATCTATTACAACACTCAATTAATAGGTAAGAAGTCTGAAGTGCAACTCACACTCTACCCCTGTGAACTGCTGCAATACTATGTATTAAAGGACACGAGGAGGAATTACACTCAGAAGCAAGTCAAGCATTAAAGCGAAACCATCTCAACTCTGCCCTACTGAAGCACACAGAAGTTACACAGAGCTGTGTAACTGGTTCTGTCTTCCTACCAGGCACAATCTTAAAATTAAACTTCTACAACAATCATTTTAATTTTCTCAGTAAAGTGATCAATTGCTTAAAGTTGAGTTTTAGTGGACTTGGAGTAAAATTTAAACTCGGGGAAAATGAATAAAATGGATTTCTCCTTCAACTACTTCAAACCATTATCAACTTTAGAAATTTAAAGAACAAAACACCAAGTAATGGCCACTGTTGTATTTCTAGGAGTAAAAAGAATTAATTTTAAATGGTTCATGATAGAACTACTAAATAATTATGCTGAACAGTTAGTATACTGCTAAAAGTAGAACATTATTATTCTCTAGTCCTATTAATTCCAGTTTTGGGGAATCTAATGCCATCTTCTGGCTTTTTTGGGCACTTAGGCACACATGATGCATAGGCATACATGCAGGCAAAACACAACTTAAATAATTTTTAAAAGATTATTTTAACTTTATTTGTATGTGTCTGCATACATGAATGCAGGTACATGTGAAGACAAAAGGATGCTGGATCCTCTGGAGCTGGAGTAACAGGTGGCTACCAGCCTTTCACCATGTGTGCTGGGATCCCAATTCTGGTCCTTTGCAAGAGCCACAAGTCATCTCTCTACCTCCTCATGTCCTTTTTCTAAGATGAAACTGTTCTGATCTATACACACCCTTTAATCAAGGAAGCTGCTAATATATAAATGTAGCAATTCACTCAGGTGACAAAGGAATCAAAGTGATCTACCCACAATGACCAGAATTACTTTAAAAAACAAAAAACATAAAGGCAATGTTATTAAGCATTAAGTTCTAGGTGGTCTTAAATTTTTTTTATATACTAGAATTGTAGCTTCTGAGTGAATGCCATACAGCGAAAATGTAAAAGTATCTGCATTTATTTCAGCTCTGCCAACTATCTAATCCCTATTAATCTTACTCTTAAAAGAGTTTAAGATAGAACAGGAAGGGGGTCCCCCTGAGAAGAGGAAGCGTTAAGTGTAAAAAGCAGCCCTGCCTGAAGTAATTTTGACACATTTCATTCAAAAAGCTTTTAAATATAAATCTTAAAAGTTAAAAATTTTTTCTTGAATTACCACTATCTCATTATCACAGCTTTTCTTTCACACTAGAAGAGATACTTTTGTAAAATGAAGCTATCACTACATAAGACAAAAAGTTGGGACCCTGAGTAAGAGCTTTATCCAGTTCTTTAATAATTTTTATGAACCCCCAAACTCACCAGGCAGTTCTGTAGCATGTGATTTTCACAACTTAAAAAACACTGACAACAGTTATTATATATTAGAGGATTTGTCATGAGGACAGAAAGAAACAACACTGACAACAGTTATTATATATTAGAGGATTTGTCATGAGGACAGAAAGAAACAACACTGCAGTAAGATTTGAGTGCTGGGCCATGCGCTCAGTTCACTTATCAAATATACTTTCCTCTTCTTACAAAGCAACCTTATACAAGACATGATTCAAATTTGTGCCTCAGTAAAATTACCAGTAACTAAAAGCATAGAGTTTAGAATATTATAAAATTATTCAAACTAGAATATTATTTAGCTGTTAAGGAAAATAAAATTCACAGATAAATGGGTGGAGCTAGAAAAAAAAATCCTGAGGTAATCCAGACCCCAAAAGACAAATAGTGCATGTTTTCTCTTATATGTGTATGTTAACTTTTAAGTTTTAGATGTGTGTGTTATAATTAGAAAAACCAGAGATCAAGTACCTAGTAAGGGACAAGACCAGAGGAGAGGATCTTCCAAGGAAGGAAACACAATAGTGCTATGGAGAGATAGAGTGGAAATGGAATAGGAGTGCTAAGCAGGGATGGGGTAGGAGAGCAGGGAAAAGAAAGGAGTATGGGACGGACAACCAATACTAACAGCCTTTGTAAAGCCATACTGTAGGACCTTCCTAGAATACATACAAATGTGACAGAAACCTAAACAGAGTTGCCATAACATGGGAGACACACACACGTTCACTGCCAGGTGCCACACAAGAATTTATTTCAGGGAGTTGGGGGTTGGGGGGGGGAGGGCGAGAAGGAAGAAGGAAAAGAAGGAAGGGGGAAGAAGAGAAGGGCTGCCAGTGTTGTCTCTTTTTAAGAGAGTAAATAGGCACAGACCACACAGGCACGCCTGGGGGCACACTCTGCCAGTGCCATGCTGGGTCCACTGCTAGGCACGCACCACGCCTTACACTGACTACACATCTTGTGTCACCAAGTAAAAAACCACCTGTGCCAGGAATGGGTTACATATTGTTGAGTCATTAGCCAAGAGGATTCTCTCAACCATTACAGGCTATTGCCAAGGCTATTGGTTGCTCCCCCAAACCGAGGTAAGGCTAAAGACAACACTTACTTATGTCGTTGAACACAAAGTTGAGCTGGTATCCAATTAGAAGCTTCACCCCTTCTGATGACTAGTGCTAGAAGGTACCAGAGGAGGAGGGTAAGTATCCACTACCCAGCTACAAACTGGGTTGATTGGACCTAAGGCCCACTTCTGAGATGGAACCCATGATGACACTGCTGAAGAACCCAAGACCTGAAAATAGGGAGGTCATGAGCCAAGCTGAAAACCTACTACTATTATTCTGTTAAAGAAAGATAGCAATAAAATAACTCCTAATGACATATTACTATACATAGAGATCAATGCCTTGTTCAACCCTTACCAAAAAGTCTTCTTGTAGTAGGTGGGAAATAACTCAGACACCCATAAGTGGCCAGTATGCGGAGAATGGGAGACTCTGAAGCTCTTATAAACCCTCCCCTCAAGGTTCAATCAAACTCCAGAACAGGCCCCATGGCCAGGGATGTCTTCACTAAACCCTCCCCCTCAAGGTATATCAATCAAACTCCAGAACAGGCCCCATGGCCAGGGATAGTTGGCCAAAGAACTTTGTGGGGTTTTTCTTGTTTGTCTGTAGGCTTTTTTTTGTTTTTTTGGTTTTTTTTTTTTTTTTTTTTTTTTGGGTTTTCTTGGTTTTGGTTTGTTTTGGATTCCGTTTTGTGTTTTTTGTTTGTTTTTTAAAGAGAATGCCCACATAAAGTTGGACGGGTGGGTGAGAAGGTGGGAAAGATGTGGGAGGAGATAGGGAAGAGAAAACCATGAGCAGAATGTATTGTATGAAAAATAAGACTTTTTTCTATTTTAAGAGTTCAAAGAGTAATTGATGATGACAATAAAATGTAAAAAAAAAAAAAAAAGCAAAACCAAAAACCCAAAAACCCAAAAACAAGTATTTATCAAAGCCTACTAAGTATTTAAGAAAGAATACTAAGTAGGGCTTAAGAAACACTGGGTTGACTTAATAATGGTGGTAATGCCCACCACATAAGATCTAACCATTTTTGAAGATGTAACTGTGTTTCTTGGTACCTAAGCTAATGTTTATAATTAACTCTTGCTTTCTAATACTCTTAATATTTAATAATGGCTAAAACCATAATACTTAGTGGCTAAGGGACAATTTTTTTTAAAAAAATCACAAAATCTATTAAAATTAGTTTTAAGATTAAATGATATACATACACTTGATTTTTTTTTAAATAGAGGAAAATTAGATGAATCTGAACATGCTTTAATCTTTTAGAAGTTAACTTTTTAGTATCTGCTTTTTCAAAATGTCTTAGCTTAATTCAAAAAGAATGAGAAGAAAATTTCAGTTGAATTTTTAAATACAAATGAAATAACTTTTTTCAGAGAAGCTAGTGCTCATTAAAGAGAAGCCATTAATAATGACAATTCCTGCTACACTCAACAACGAGACAGTCTAATCCTACAGCTTCATTTCTATCTTGGTTCTTACAAAGTGCTCAGGAGAAGCAGGTGAACTTTCTCCGGCAAATCATGCTGTGTTCTCCAGAAACTTTTTAACAGTAATTTGGAAACATTGTGTGTGGGAGGTTAAGAACATCTATTTTTTTTTAAACAAAATGAGTATTTTAAATTACTCAGTTTAACCCTCTACATTAGGAAAATAAATAATATATATCTAGATTATTTCCATGAATTTCCTTTTTTCTTTCATTTGATTATTGTTACATTATAAATATTCCAAATAGCTAAATTTTGATTAATTTTTCCAATTTCTGTCACAGCCACTTTTTTAATGCACAAGATTCTTCACATGCTAAAAAACTGGGGGGAGGGGAAGAATCATATATAGTTTCTTTTGAATTCACTATAAAAACCTTTTCAATTCTATGTTTTCTTTAAGTAAAACAGAACACTGCTGGGAAATGATGAATATTACCTTTTAGTGGAAAGATTGGCTATAATTGATAATCAGCGCAACATTATTCAATCTCTTCTTACTCTAATCATAAGAACAATCAAAATATTCTGGTAGAAACACCACTTACAATCCCTGTAAAGCACAGCTAACTAATGTACTATGATGGTCCTATCATTCTAGCTACTAAGTCATTTTCTTCCGAGAACATAATTTTCACACTTGAAAGAAAAATAGATTAATTAACAATAGGCTTTACAACATGTAAAAACTAAGTACGGAGGCTAGCTTACAAACATTAAAAATAAGAACAGTGGGAACTGGAGAGATGGCTCAGTGGTTAAGAGCACCGTCTGCTCTTCCAGAGGACCCGGGTTCGATTCCCAGCACCCACATGGCAGCTAACAACTGTCTGTAGTTCCAATTCCAGGCAAACACCAAGGCAAATAAATAAATAAATAAATAAATAAATAAATAAATAAATAAAGTTTAATTAAAAAAAAAAGATTTTTTTTTATTTTAAAAAGAACAGCTTTGCATTTTCTGTTGGTGTATAATCAACAGGCCATAAACATTTGCTATATTTCTTAGGCTTTCTTCACTACTGATAGTTTAATAGTTAAAGCCTAACAATACAGAAACTTTGTATTTGAGAGTCATCCAACCTTTGTCCTAAGGCAGAAGGAAATTTAGTCATATACAACACAATTCTAAAGCCTAATATGAAAAATGCAAAATAAAAGCAGTTTGATTATGCTTCAGATAATTAACTCTCGTAAGTTTACTTTTACCCAAAACCTCAGAATGAACCTTAAAATTAATCCATTATTCTGTGGTTATCACCACATGCTAACCCACCTTCTCACCAGAGGATAAAATTGATAGTATGACAGCTTCTGCTGATGGCACTGGGAACCACACACAGCACAGTACTTGTCATCTGCTCAGTGTTCTTTCATGATGTTCCTCAAAGTGTGTGTGGGTGGGCCTGCATTACGCAAAGTAGGTGAACACTACAGAAGTCCAGCTTCTATTGGCTAAAGTGAGAATTCACTTCTCCTCTGCCTCCTCCCTAAGACAGTATGTGGCCCAAAAGGGAAGAAACGGAAGAAGGAGCAGAGAGGAATTTTTAACACAGGTTTAACAGCAAATTATAGAATAATTCAAAAGAAAAGGATCCTACTTTTAGGATACTTCTAAGCCACTCAGATTAACTATGTACCTGCTCCATAAATGCTAAAAATATAACTAAGGTATCAAATTATTAGTTAATGATAGTAAAATAGCCTACCTTAACAGATTTAGTATAATAATCAGTTAAACACCTCACTTAAGAAAATAAAGTCAATAAAATTCATATGTACAAAATATCCATTAAATACTATGAAATGAACGTGATTCCATCACCCCCCCCCCAAAATCTGGTCACAAAATAGTAAACTACTATAAACATAAAATCAGATGAACATTTAATCATATTATCAACTAATTATGACTCCAGTTCCAGGGGTTCTAATACCCTCCTCTGGCTTTTGAGGGCACCAGGCATGCATGTGGTGCAGACATACACACAGACAAAATACCCACACACATAAAAGAACAATAATAAAGTTCTTTAGTGGCACTCAGGTGTCCAGCCCTACTAAATATTCTACCAGTGACCCAGAATTGATGCTAGTACTCATGGTTAACAGCCATTGTGGAAATAGCTCAAAATTTAACAACTTAAGACTTAAATTACGCTATACTGAATAGTAGTGATAGCTGACTCCAAAGTCAGTAAGTGCCCTTATTGTTTTTCACTCCCGTTTACCTGTAGATTCAAAGTCCTGCCTAGAAATAGTTTATCTTTCTTGAAAATTCATATAAATAAATTTGGTGTTCCTATCCAAGAAGCCTTCCCTCATAATGTGCCCACAGAACACAGCTCTGATTCTGAGCAGGCCTATCATACTTAAGACAGTACTGTTACGGTCACTAGTGCCTTGGCACAAAATGAGCAACTCTTCTCTTAGAGCTGACAACTTCTAGCTATTCTTCCCAGCATGACATAACTGTGTCAACATGTCCTGAAACTATCCTTTAGTAAATCTTTCTCACATTTTTTTCCTACTCCTTCTGCTGGCAGCAGGCCCACTTAGGACACAGTGAAGTAAATTTGCTCAAGTATGTTTATGTATAGTATAGCTATACCCAGGCCTAAGTCACCAAAGATAATCTGAATACATTCTAGGGTCTTGCTGAGGACCCTATCTTGTCATGTTATTCTAGGCCAACGATTGCTCAAGAAACCGTTTTAATATTCATACCAAACAGAATGTAGTTGTAGCTGTTTATGTCTAATGTTGTAAGAACTTAAGGACCTGCTTGCCACGCTCTGGACCAATATATCAACTCTCCTAAGGTTTGGAAGTACATTTCTTGCTCATTCCTAGGGCAACCAACTTATTAAACAGACTATATAATATTTCATCATTCCTTACATATTTCAGGCTATGTTTATATCAAGTGGTCTCAGGAAATACATTTTTTTAAAGAGCTCTGAGAAGATACTAAAAACTAAATTTCCATGTGTTCCAAATGATTACAACAAGCTGCTTTTAGAATAGGCCAAAGACACATATCCATAACAGAGGAAATGGTTAGAATTAAATTTCTGTACTTTTCTTTCCTAGTCTAAGTTCTGATTGCTTAAACAAAACATTTTTGTTTCTGACACGTGCTTTTATTTATAATGATATTTGATTAATAATGTCATGAAAGCCAGCCAAATACAAAACAAAACATAACCAAAATTTGAAGTAACTTTCTTGGCTGGTGGGAATTGGTTACTAAGCTTTACAAATGGACCTAAATCACAACACCCTTTCTTCTGCTCTTAAATATCTGACAATGACAAACTTTAAGTCCCCTAAAACCTTTAAAATCATGACCTTCATAAGTTAACCAAAACAAGGTACACTTACCTCACAATTTCTAAGTCAGTTTCAGGTGTTTCTGTCTTTAATTGTTCTTTTTTCCTTATGGGCTGTAGCCTTAGCCTTCAGCCTCACCTCTGGACACAGCTGTCCTTTGAGAACTTGCTTCTCCAATGATCTATGCATACTTGCAAGTTTATAGTCAAGGACTCATTCCTTATAGTCTCTGTACCTCTAGCCACACCCTAAGCAGGTGTGTAAATTATTTCTTCCTTTAGTCTCTCCTTCCTGGTGATGCTTTGATCACGTTCCTCAACTAGTCACAATACAATTCATTGAGATGGCATCTGCTAGTCTACAGTAAGATTATTTTAAGGAAACATGAATATGCCCAGGTTTTTACTTGCCAAATCAATGTAACTCCAATGTCAGAAAATGTACATTGGGTCCAAGTTTTGTTAATAAAGCATAACTTCTTCCTGATTAAGAATAAAAAAGAGAAGAAGTCACTAGAGAAATTATACTTTGAACCTGAAAAGAACTTTAATGGATATACTGTTCAATTTGTTCCTTCCAAGTGCTCTTTTATGGATGAGACAAGTCTGTGTGCATATGCACAAGCTTAAGTTAACTTGGTGAAGGTTGGAGGGTTAAGTTCTGAATTTAACCAACAAAACTCTGGGTTTCATGTCAGAACTTATTTGGAGGCAACATCCCAAACATCATCAGCACAAGCAACTATAATTTACTATGTACACAGGACAATAAAATCCTTAGTACTATTTCTTACTATATGTTATAATGTTTTAAAAATTAGGTTTTATTTTATGTGTTTGCCTTCACTTATGCATGTATGTGCACTATTTGCATGCCTGGTGCCCAAAGAGGCCAGGAGAGGGTATCAGATCCTCAGGAACTAGAGTGACAGACTGTTATGAGCCACCATATGGCTACTGGGAAACAAACACAGGTCTTCTGCAAGAGCAGCAAGCACTCTTAGCTGACAAGCTACCTTTCCAGCCTAATTTGTTTAATTTTATACCATAAAGGGAAAATAAAAAAATTAGACAAAAACTTGAAACTTGATGACAGGCCCCATGGAGACTTGGTTCTTTTGTTTTGTTTTGTTTTTCTTTATATGGGCATGTGGGGGTGGGGGGCAGGCTGTGTGCTTGCAAAGGTCAACATCAGATGTCTTCCTCTATACCATCCCCCTCTCCAGGCATGCCACTTGTGGTCTGAATAGAAATGTCCCCCATAGACTCCTGTGTTTGAGTGATTGGCTTATAGGGAGTGGTAGTATTAGGGTGTTTGGTCTTGCTGGAGAAAGTGTGTCACTGTTGGGGCAGGCTTTGGGGCCTTATGCTCAAGCTACACCCAGTGTGGGACTCAGTTCACTTCCTGTTGCCTGCAGATCAAGATGTAGAACTCTTAGCTGCCTCTCTAGAACCATGTTTGCATGTATGCTATCTTGCTTCCTGCCATGAAAATAATGGGCTAGACTTATGAAACTGTAAACTGTCCTCAATTAAATGTTTTCCTTTATTAAGTGTTGCTGTGGTCATGGCGTCTCTTCACAATAGAAACCCTAAGACACCACTTGCAGTGCCTAGATGTATTCACTAATCAAAAAGCCCCACCCTTGCCCTGCTCTTTTCCTGTGGGTCAGCAGTAAGACAGCCTTCTACTTTCTTATCACTTGGTGACCAGTCCCATCCCCAGGCTATTTAGGAATACCAGTGGATGTCACTCAAGTGCATATTATTCAAGAATGATCTAAAAGGGACTCATAAATAATAAAAGCTAATATCAGGAATTCCAGGGGGGTTAGCTTATGCCTGTGTGGCATATACATTAAACATACTTCTGTAGCATTCCATAGCAATAGTATCAAATTAGGTTTAATATTTAAATAAATAGCTCAATATAAACACATGACCAATATTATTTGACTTAATTCCCACCCATCTTTTAAAGTAGAGCAAATGTGCTTTATTAAGGGAAAGTGAGGTAAACTCCTGGGTTGCCATAGAAGGAATAGCACCAATCTGGCTTAAAACAAAGACATCATATCAAACCATAGATCTGGTATTAAATCTGAAGCACAAACAATGGATCTGTCAATTCTTTACCCACCTACCTTACAAATAGTCTTATTAGGCTAAATCACTAAAAACCAAAGTCCTCTGATAACTAGTATTTCAAGGTCACTAGATGACTGTCCTCTACCACTAGAAAAGAGAAACTGATTTTTTTCTAATATTCCAGGTTAGCACTTTCCAATAAACTCCTATTATGATTTCTATTAACAATTCTGGCTCTTTTAATAATGGATAGATTATCATGATCTAAGAAAAATATACACCTTTAAAAGTATATTAATTCTTGAAAGCCTTCTTGTTTAAATATTTTTGCTGTTATTTATTCAATAACAGAAAAGGGCTGGAGAGAAAGCACCGAATCCACTGAACTCTAAGCCAGTAAGACCTTATTTGAAAACTTTTCAGTCATGTTTTTAACACAAAACTTGGGCCATTGTACTTCAGCAGCAGCAGTGTTTATAACAATTATGACTCAGGTTTTTTAATACCAATGAATATGACTTAAAACAGAATGTCTTCTGGGAAATAGTGTTGCATTATAAATTATATTAAGTCAGGTATGATGGCACATGCCTTTAAACCCAGCACATCCAAGGGTCAGAGCCAGAGGTAAGTGGACCTCTGGGTTCAAGGACAGCTGCTCCATAAAATGAGTTCCAGGACTATAGAAAGAAACCCTGCCCTCTCCCCCTCAAAAAAGCCAACCACTCAACCAACCAGCATGAATGGGTGGATGGATAGATCTTGCCAGCTACACTTCTCTAATATTTCCTGGAGCCCTTGAATGTGTCACTATAAATTTGCTCATAATGGTTCTTTTTCTTGTAAAAGAGTTAATGTACTTGAAAATATCATTGACTTGGGAGACCTTGACTCACTTCAGGTAACACCTGAAAGATGAAATTCAGCTTTAACTGTATTGCTAGGAATAACCACTAAACAACAATATCTATTTCATGTTTTCAAACCAGTTCTCTACCATACCTTACAGTTTGAACATAAATTACATAAATTTCATTCATATAATTTACAGTCACTATTTTAGTCTAGATATCTGAAAAAAATAAACTCTAAATTAACTTTCCTCTTAGTAATTTTTGCTCAGACCAAGATTTAATAAATAATATCAGCTTTCTTCACTCCTAAATCAAAGAATCAAAATTGACATAAAAGGGGGTAGACGGAGTGATATTTAAAGCCCTAAAAAAAACATATTTAAACTACCATTATTTAAAGTTACCTTATCCTAAGATTCAGATTAGCTCAGTAAATATTTCCAGAGTACCTATTACAGTTTCAGTACTTTTGACAGATTAATGTGAAATGTTTACCTTCTATGAGCTAGCAAAATTAGGTAAAAGTTTTTATCATAGAATTTTTCTGTAATTTCCTGTTTTAGTCATATAATAATGGCCTTAAACAAGTGCAGTCTTTAATGTAGGCAATCATATCTGAAAACATCTTAAGAGTCAAAAGGTTATCTGCCATCAGTATCTGTTTCTCCTCTCATTCCAGCACCATAGTCAAATCTTTTTTCTTACTGGTTCTCAAAATCTTTCCTAAAATCTTATATTTTAACCTGAGTTAAAGATTTAGTTGGACTATGTGACATCTGTAATGAGTTTTAAAATGCATACTTTGATCTGTGTTTATCTACTTTTGCATTAGTTATGCATCCTTTGCCTTTTTGCTAGAGTTTTACTGCAGACTGTAATAGTATGTTTAAATTTCAAATTTTAAACATAGTTCATACATATTACCATCTTCAACAGTAATCTCTTAATATTTTCAAAACTCATCAAAATGCTGAGTTTAAATAAGTTTAGCTAATTTATTTTCATAACAGAATATAAGATCTTAATTATTATATCGCCCTTTCTCTCTGAAGGAAAGAAACAAAGATATAACACTGCATAGAAATGATAAATTTGCATCTGTAAGTTTGGATTTTTTTTAACTTTTCATCATATATTAGTTGACCTCTCAGTATTGTATGCTTACTGAGCTGGGAATCTACAAGAACAAACAGCAAAGCTTCTCATTTACTCCAGTGAAATCAATCAGGTTATTCACACACTTAGTGAACACTTGCCAAAGCCTTCCCTTTTCCATATCAATAAAAAGCAGTCACATTTAAAAAAAAAAAAAAAAAAAAAAAGTTGGTTTGTTTTGAAAAAAAGCCAGAGTTCTCAATTCAGTGCCACTTTGCAACTCTTGCTTCACTTTGTGTGGGAGGAAGACAGAAAACCAAGACATCCAGAACAAAATGTGAAGTCAAGAGAAATTTTTAGACAGCAATAAATTGTGAAAATTATTAACTTATAGTCAGAACAATATTCTGCAAAGAAACATAAATGGAAAAACCTTTCTATGTTCTGGCAATGCAAAAGTACTAGGTGCAGAATGCCATAAATGTAGAGATCATATTTGCTTAAATCAATTTAGCTTTTTGCAACTCAGTAAGTTACAACTGAGACACATTTAAACCGCTTTTATCTAGCTATTCTTAATAACTATAAAAATGGTTATATCTGGAGACTTAAACTTTTAACACTTGATGAAATATATTTTCTTTTATTACCATAAAAAGTAAAAATGTTCTTACGTAAAAGTGCTCTTCATTGAATATCTAGAATATTTCTAACATTAAACATTATATAAGGACTACCTCAGAAAGTCCACTTAAAGAAACCATCCAAAATTTGTAAAATACAAGACTTATATGAACACCAGCAGATACACTGGTGAGCCCTGAAGACACAGAACAGACAGTGGTTGTTAGCTAATATAGCTGATCCACAAACAGCAGTAGAAATTTCATGAATGTGAAATTATCTGAATCAAGAGTTTCTTCAACTTACCATACATGTATAATCACTTTTCATGAGAGAAAATTTTACATGACCCTAGGTAAACAGACATATAAAATGGGCATACAAATAAAATACTTTTAAAAATAATTCTTTGGTATACACATAATTTACCATTCATTAAAAATGAGAAATATCTGAATGTAATTAAGTTGGTTGCGTTTATGTTTCCACAGAAAACTGTTGGCTAAATAATCTGATTGAAGATGTAAAGCAGCTTCAATGCTCCCAGAGTTGATTGACATTTTTTTATAATCACCAATGTGGAGAACACCTCTTTAGATAAGCATAAAATGCAACATGGCAAAAGTCTTATTTGGGCCCTTCCAGAAACTGTTAGATAATTCTCAGTTAAAATTTTATTGACTAAGTTAAGGCATTTGATTTTATTGAAATCTATCTCATGGACTCTTGGGGGTAGTTTATTGCTATGTTCATTTAATGAAGCCAATCACAAGCTTTGGGCTCATTTAACAGTACCGGAGCAGACTCTCACTATATAGCCCTGACTGTGGTCTCTAACTCATGGAGATCTGCCTACCTCTGCTTTCCAAGTACTGAGATAAAAGGTATGCACCACTATGCCTGGCTAGGGGCTGGAGAGATGGCTCAGTGGTTAAGAGCACCGTCTGCTCTTCCAGAGGACCCGGGTTCGATTCCCAGCACCCACATGGCAGCTAACAACTGTCTGTAGTTCCAGTTCCAGGCAAACACCAAGGCAAATAAATAAATAAAATAAATAAAGTTTAAAAAAAAAAAAAAAAAAAAAGGTATGCACCACTATGCCTGGCTCATGAAGCAGGCTTTAAGTCCAACCAGAAAGTGCTTGGTTACTCAATAACACCTGTGCCATTATTACATCAGTGGGTCTATCTTGCCAGGTCAGTTACTACTGTAGCTCACAGAAAAATTTTCTCCCTTTGTAGCAATCACAGCAACCTTTTAGCACCATGAAAGCTAGCCAGTGGAGATGATGCTTCCAGGTTGATACTAGCTTGTTTTCTGCTTGTCCTGACTCATGTATTTTCAGCAATAGGGTCTTCGCATCAACTTCCGGAGGGTAACAGAGAGATAGATAACAACAGCCTGCTATGTCTGAGGGCAGTACATAAGACTTACTGAGTTTTTTATTTGATAGCCTATAATGTCTGCAGAGGGGCTATTTATTTATTTGTGGTAGGTGGCAATTAATACAGAAACCCTCAACCAGTTGGTAAGCAGAGGATAAGAGACTGTGGAGTTCTCAGCTCTATGCAGGACATCTATATCACACCCTCTCCTACCAAGGTACATGGAAGAGGGAGTAGAAAGATTGTAAGAGCTGTATCCATAGGGAAATAGTATTTGCCAGCCATGACAGGACTATTGTAAACATGAACTTATACTGCCTATGACTCATGTATAAGACCTGCACAAGAACAAGTTGGTCAAAATCCCAGAGATTAGGAGGAGCTCATGAGTTCCTGCTTATGTCTGAGGAACAACTGACAATGAGTGGCTGACAGGGGAGGGAGAGTCAGTCTTCTTCAGGAATTCAGGCATGCTCCTGTAAGTAGGCTTGGTGGGTATTTTTAAGAAAGGAGAGAAAGAGAGAGAAGGGAGATTGAGAGCATGCGAAGTTGGTAGGGAAAAGGAGTGGGAGAAACGCAGATTTTTAATCAAACATGTTATTATATAAACATTTTTAATGAACAGAAACAGTGTTGATAACATTATTTGAGCCTTGGGTGGAACAGAAAGATGCCACTCCACAGTGCATTTCCATCCTCCTTGATCTTGCTACAAGCTGAGTGTTCTATTGCAATAGTCTTAACTAATACAAAAACTATTTCAAGTATGTTTGCTTTCTACAAACAACACAGAAATTTAGTTCTAAGAAAAGATGAAAACATTTTTCTTCACAGATGACTCTGGATTTTCTATGTCTGCCCTCCTCTGAAAACAATGAGGCTTTGTATTTTATGCCTCATACTATCAATAAAAATTTTTTTCCTACGGGGGATAAAAAAACTGACAAAAAGTAACAAGTAATAAATAGGAGAAGGAGATGAGGGTAAACCATTAGCTATGTTGTAAACAGTAAATGACTGTGCTTTTACTTATACTTTACAGTGTTAGTTACAAGTTGTTATAGATAATAGTGAAAAAAATTATACAAAGGAAATTAGATTTGGGGTTCTTGGTTTTTTAAGAAAATATTTATTTTTATTTTATATGAATTGGTGTTTTGCCTGCATGTATAACTGTGTAAGGTTGTCAGATCTTGGAATTACAGACAGTTGTTAGCTGCCATGGGGATGCTGGGAATCAAACTCAGATCCTCTGGAAGAACAGTCATTGCTCTTAACCACTGAGCCATCTCTCCAACCACCAGGGCTCTTGTTTTAAAAAAAGAAAACAAGGAGAAATGTACTGTAATTATGTTGTTACATTGTAAATAATTGTCCCACCTACTGATATAATAAGAAAAAAAAATGCTGATTGGCCAAAGGCAGACAGGAAGTATGGGAGGGGCTACCAGACTAAGAAAACTCCAAGAACAGGAAGATCAGAGATACCAAGAGAGACATCAGACACAGAGGAAAACAGACAACTATGCCCTGAGAAAAGGTACCAAGCCAAATGACTAAATAGATTAATAAAAATAGAATGAGTTAAGAGGAAAGAGCTAGCAATATGTCCGAGCCATAGGTCAATCAGCATAAAATCAATATGTCTTTATATGATTATTTGAGGCTAGTGGCAGCAGGGCTGTAAGAAGGTCTAACCCTTGGGGCTAGGCTGGAAATTCTGGGCAAGAAACTTACTATTACAAGTCAGTGATTAAAGTTTATAAAATTAAGTAAATTCAATAATACACAAATTTTAATACAAAGGCATCAAAGTTCAATTTAAAAGGTAACTGGTAAAAACTGTGATTCACAATCATACTCTTTCAAAAATAAAAATGTCTTAGATAAAAAAGAAAAAATAAAACCCAACAACCAGGCAAATCACTGCATAACTTCAAGAGATAACAATGAATCATAAAATTAAAATTCTTGATTATATGTATGCTGTGCTTATGACATGCTATTTAGTACCCAAGATGTCCTAAAAATGGTCAGCAAAGGGCCCAACAAAGTAAATCACAACTGAAGTCACTGTAGTAATACTGTGAAACTACACAGTTATACTTTCTGGGGGCTTGATGTTTTAAACAAAGAAGAGAGAAAAGCAAACAATGCATATAGAGTAAGATGAAATTATGGAACGTATTGTGCTTTCCAGATCACACCAAAGTGAGATTTCACATGCCCATTTTAGAGCTTCTCCATCTTAAATACCTAACAAATATCCACAGTAGTGCTATTGGTTAGTTTGTAGAAGAATAAACCAATGCCCAAATCAGCTCATTTAGTTGCTGAGTCCACAAAACTAAAAAGTAACCTTTAGGAAAGCTGGGAAAGATGGTTCACTAATTGCTCTTCCAAAGGACCCAGGTTCTATTCATACTCTATTCATCCAAGTAGCTGCTCACAACTGTAGAAACTCCTAAGATTCCCTTTTCTGATTTCTGTGGATAATGCTTGTACATTACCCACAGACACATTCACAAACACACATGCAGGCAAAACACTCATACACATAAACTTTTTAAGTGACATTTAGAACTAAATCATAAGAAATTTTGGTTGAGAACCTATATATGCAACCCTTCTATCCTACAATATTACTTAATTTCAAAGTATTGTTAAATGACATTAAACACCCAGAATATAGTAGTAGCACAACACAGCTTAACAATTAGTGTTTTGACAGTTTCTACTTACTAGAATATTTTTACTGTCAGTTAAAAAAAAGTGTTTTCTGGTGAAAAGAATTACTTGAAGAGGGAGAAAATGCTGGAAATCCTTCTGGGTCCTAAGCATGGGAATAAAAGATACTTTTGAAATACTCATGGGAGAAGTTAGAACAAATGCCTAGAGGAAAGAGATGGGCTGGAATCAACCCCCAAATCTTCACAATACAGATGAAATCACCTTTCCTAGGGAAGGAGTATAGACTTAGTTCTGATTTGTATATTTGGTTGCTTATAATATTTCCCTCCCTACTCTGATTTTCATTCAGAAAGAACTGCCTTAGTTTTTCACTATGTACACAATGCTTGCATAACACTTTCAACACATAGAAAAATAACTGATAGTGAAATGGAGAAACGTGCAGTGACTACAACCAGGAACATCAAATAGAACTAACCATATCAGAATGCTAGTAATAATAAAAATAGTTTCTAATTTCTGAGTATCTACTCTATACTTGCTCTGTGCTGTGGACTGAACAGAGCATCTTTATCCCTTCCAATGCTGGTAGGAAGGTATTTAGATCCTTGAGGTTAAATAAATCAACTATTGGAGGCAATGGAGCTGTTAATCCCATGGAGGAGGGACCTGAATCCAGCTTTCTTATCTTTAATGTGAATAATATCCAGAGTAGGAAGAACATAAAAATTAAAGGTGGTATTAGACTAAAATATGGGGACTCCAAAAATGAGGGGCTTCCAAAGAACAGGTTAATGATGACATAAGAAAAAGAAATAAAAGTACCTATAAGACTTCCTAAATCAAAAGAGCCTTGGAATCACTACTTGTTTTATAAGTAAAATGCAGCGAATAGCTCACAGTAGTAGCACACCTATAATTTCAACACTCGGGAAATGGATTTCAAAGCTAGCTAAACTACACAGAGTTCAAGGACAGCCTCAGATACTACATAACAAAAATGTTTTAAAATCTTAAGTAAACAAATAAGAACTTTGGCTAAAGCCAGACAAAATGAATAAAACAGGAACACTTTAATATAATCCCCTCGTTTCTTATAATAACATTTGAGAAGTAATGGTATGAATCCAATAAGTGATTAAGAAAGAAGACAACCACATCAAAAGCCAGTCCACAGAGATACAACTAAGGATTTTAACCTCTGGTTTCATGGTTTGTCTACAAACATCATTCTGAACCTCATTTACATATTTATACTAGAGAAACTTGAAATAATTTTAAATCAAATCATTGCTAAGTATTTTAATTTGCTTCCATTCCTTTTAAAATTTGAAGTGTCCTGTAAATTTTCTTCAATCTTTCAATACCTTTAATAAAACATTAATAAAAAATTCTTAAGTTCATATACATCAATATAAAAAAGCATTAGTACAGACTGTCTTTATAAAGTAAATCAGTATAGAAGTGAGATTTCCTGGGCTGGAAAGACGGCTGAGCAGTTAAGAGCAATGACTGTTCTTCTGGAGGACCAGAGTTCGGATTCCCAGCATCCACGTGGCAGCTAACAACTGTCTGTAATTCCAAGATCTGACACCCTTACACAGTTATACATGCAGGCAAGAACACCAATTCACATAAAATAAAAATGAATGTTAAAAAAAGACGTGAGATTTCCTATAGACAAACAATTTGAAATCATAGAATCTTGAAGCTAGAAGAGACTTTAAGGCTGAGATAACAAATATACACAGCCACAACATAAGCCAATCAGAACTCTAGGTCCCTCAACTTTAGCAACTGGGATTTTTGTCCTGCATGCCATGTCTCCCCTCTCTGATGTTTTTATACAATAAAAATGTTCTTTTTATGTAACAGATAATAAAAGCCAAACCAATTAAAATTTAACAGGGCGGGAACACACACCTTTGAAGGTTTTATTAGGCTATTACAGGGTTTGCAATCCTATAATAAAGACATGTTCATGTTAAGTACATTCCAGGATTTAAACAAAGCCCACAATCTTTAGGTTTTATCATTGTGATCAATGAATCTCTGACTCAAACTGTTTTCTGACAATTTCACTTCATGGCGAATTTTTCCATATGACTTTAATTTTTTAAAGTTTAGCTGTTATGACTCAGGGCACCTTGATGCTATGAAGGAGCTTTCAATATAAGGGGTAGGAGGAGAATGAGGGGGCCTACTGAATCATTAACAGCCTACACAGTTATGAAACCCAGCAAATCCTTTTTGGAAACCATTTTCAAAGCAGCTTTAGGAGGCAAATTCTGGTGAAAGCCTTATTAAAAGATTGGTCTTTAAGATGTAATCTATATACAAGAAAATCAACCTCTTATTTATTTAAAGATGTACAACTAGAAACAATTTCTTTTTGAATGTCAGTGATAGATATTTTCTGATTTTGGTATCACTAAAGTCAGCGTATGCCCTATGTTCAACAGTTTAAGAGCCTCCTCAACATCTGTCATAGCTCTTGGGTAAACTGTGAGAACTAGTTCAGAGGCTGAATCATCCTACTTTATGTGAAAATTACAGTAAAGCAGTAAGTACATGTAAAGAGTGTTCTGATGCAGTAAGTCTACATATAGACAAGGTTGTGGTTTCTAATTAAAAACAGCTACTACCTTACAGAGACTATCTTCACACATTTTCTCATGAGTAATAAACTTAATTAGGTTTGTAATTTGGATGTTCTTGTCCTTTTATGGTAAATGTACAGAATGGTAATGAGAACAATCAGAAGAAAATCCATCATGCTAACCACAGCCTGAAATGAAGAAAACTACCTCCCAGTACTCACAGTTCACTAAATCTGCCAACACCCCAGAGGAACTGAAGGACTTAGGACAGTGTCTGCCAGGAATCAGGAATCCAGCACTGAGGTTGTAAAGCAACAAAGCACCTCCTAATCTTTCCACTTACGTTAAAAAATAAAACTAAACTTGACTGAATCTCCAAAAAATTAGTCTCAATTATATGTTGAAAACTATAATAAAAAAACTAGGAAAAGTCAAGGCCAATCACTTTGTATCTTATTCCTGTAAAAGGAAGATATAAGCTTATCATATTTCCTCTTGTCTTCTGCTTGAATGTGGGGAAAACTCAATAGAAATCCAGGCAATTCTCTCCTAAGGTCATATGCAGTTATATTACTATAGTGCTGATTAAGGCTTCAGTTGTGTCACGTTTTTGGAAAAGACAACACTAAGCATAAAATATCCTTTGCAATTTCACTCAGCTATTAATTCTGCTATCAAATGTTGCTCTACCAGCATATAGTTCCACCTGAATGAAGTATTAATTTATGAAGTTTTCAATCCAGTATGCCTACAGAGTTCACTATTTTGGTCTAAAAATATTATCTCATAGTTCAAGTAGTTGCATCTTCCTGTCTAACTGACAGAATATACCACCATCACCAGATACATATTTTTTTTTAAAAAAAGAAGAGGAAGATAAGGAGTTAAAAAGAAGCAGATAAGGCAGAATCAGGAAGTTGCTACAGTTACCCTTTTGTTTTTAGGCCCTTTCCTCATTTCAAATTCATTTTATCAGTACAAAATGGTAGACTGGGTGAAATGTTCTACACAACAGCAACAGGAAGAACTAAAGCCAGCAACTGAGCATAAAGAAAGCACACAGAGGAACGATGGCTTAGGGGTCCAGAGTGCTTGCTGTTCTTGCAAAGGACCTGGGTTCAATTCCCAGCACTTACAACTGTCTACAACTCCAGAGACACCTACCTCTTCTCACTTCTATGAAAACCAGGCACACACAGTATACAGACATGCATGCAGGCAAAATATACACATAAAATAAATCCTAAGAAAAAAAGGAAGCCAGTGGCTGAGTAATGGGAAGATAAAAAGTGAAGGCAGGAATGTGGAATTAGGATTAATTTGCAACATACAAGCTGGGAATAACAACCTGGAATCTATTGGTACAAAAATTTATAGAGCTTAAGTAACAGATTGAATTTTAAAATGTATTATTATGTGTTTATATGTGTGCATAGTGCACTGAGGGGAAGTGCATGTGTGGAGTCAGTTCTCTCCAAATTCAGGTTCCTAGATTTGCATGGCAAGCCTCTTTACCAGATGCGCCATCTTGTCATCTCTAGACTCATTTTTCAAACATCCTTAGTTATTGCTGACCACTTTTCCAAAATTAAGTACAGGTTTTTACTATGGTTACAGGGTTAAAGTGATATATTTTTTGCACACAATCTGTTTTCTTTGAATGAAAGATTATATATATATATAAACAGTTTATAAATTTCTACCTTAGTTCTAGGTCTAGCAGTTAAACAGAGCCAAGGTGCAAGAGCTTTTCCTGGATGTTGTCTGTTGTCTCATAACAACTACTTCTTCTTTCCTGCCCTCTTTTGCCCTCTAGCCATTCTATTTTTTCTGTACATTATTTACTCCACAAAAATGAGAATGAAGATTTATAATCCTGTCACTAAATCAATAGGCAAACACTTATTTCTTTCATTCTTAAAAAAGGCATTTCTAAACACGTTTGGTTATCATAGGCTTAAAAAAAACTGCCATTTTTTACAAACACACCTTTTATAACTTTCACAGTTGACATAAAGCCCTCTGTTCATTAAGTAATCCATTTCAGTAGCTCCATCTTGATAGTCCTAGACTGAGTCTGGGTACTTATACAAACACATATATACATATAAATGTATTGTTTAAAACTGCATTTCTAACAACTTACAAAAATATTTTAAAACAGGGCTTTACTAAAGTATTCTTAACACAATTGGGCATGGTGACACATACTTTTAGCACCAGCATTCCAGAAGCAAGGCAAAGGCAGAGAAAGACAGATTCCTGTGAGTTCAAGGCCATCCTGGTCTATGTAGTAAGTTCCAGGACAGCCAGGGCTACATAGAGAGACTATATTTCAACCAACAAACCAACCAACCCAATAACACACTCTTTTTAGTTTTTAATTTGACAGGTAGTATTTATTCAGGTATCAGTCTCAATACACGGAGTTCAAGAACATTCAAATAAGAACTCAAATAAAATCAGATGTTAAAGATTGGTCTTCAAACACCATAGCTAATGATGCCATGTTTGCTTTTGATCTGATATAAAACCACATCCACATCTCAGTGACCACCAAACCATCCACATAGTTTCCTGAACTGTAAGCTGCTTGAAGCTACCAGTTTTAGCACTTTCAATTATTTTTTTCACACTGAATAGCTGTAGGGAGTTCAGCAGAGGTTGGAGGAATCAGCTCATTCTTTGCATAGTACCAAAATGTGACCAATCAAGTGTTGAGCAAGTTATGGCACTGCTCACCAGCAGCAAAGCCTCGTCTGAGAAGGTAAGATCTTAGGCAGAAGGTCCATCTCCCAGAACCCATAAAGTATTCTTAATACAGATATGCATTTATAGTCTTAGTGGCCGTAATTTTAGTTTACAAATTCTGATTATTGCCATTAAATTCTAAAATACTTCATCATTAGACAACTAGAAAAAGTGTGGTCTTTATTAAGTCATCTAACTAAGCTTCATTTCTCTGGTTGATAACATCTGCTCTTGACACTACGCTTGTTAGTCTCCCAGTTCCCCAGTTGCAGGCCACAGCAATAAGAAAGTTCTACAAGTTTACTACACTTTCAACTCTAGCCTTTTTTAAATGTATTTTATTTTATTTTTACTAACTGGTCAACATTAAAAGTACTATTTTTAGCCCTAAATATATGATATACATGAAACTTACCTGCAACAACTGTCTTTGAGTACTTAAACATTAAGAAATGGACATGGTCATGTGTGCATATCTGTTTTGATATTTTTAGAACATAAATATCCAAACAAGTTTATCACCTTTTACACAATCACATCAGAGTTATGCCTCATTCCAAAGGCTATAATTGTTCAGAACATTTTTAAAACTCCCCAGATCACTGGTGGATTTAAATTTTAGAAATAGTATCTGCCTTCTCAGCGTGGATATGATTTTTAGAAATAGCCTCATGTTTCTATTTTTCTCCTGTCAAAATCCGTATGTGAAAAATAAGATAAAGTAACTTGTAGCTAATAGCCTCCTTTCCTTAAAAACAAAGAATTAATACAAGATAACGAACTGTTTTCATGTGTAGCTGTTAGACTGACTTTTAAGGCAATTTAAAAAACTTCTAAAACTATTCTGAGTAATCTGAATGTTGAGTAATAAGGTTTTCATAATGGCTACTATAAAGACTTATATAAATGTATATACATGCAGAATTCCAGAGACTGACATCAGGAGTCTTCTTCAATTATTCTCTTCCACCTTATACACTGAGGAAGGGTCTTTCACTTGAACACAGAGCTTGTTAACTAGTCTAACTAACCAGCTTGCTCTGTGGATCCAGTGTCTGCCTTGCAAGTACTGAGATTAAAGATGGGCCTGCATGTTTGCCCAGCACTGACATAAAATCCTAACTCTAGTCTTTGTACTTGCACAATAAGCACTACAAGTAATGAGCCCACTTCAGGACTACTCTCATACTCAGTCTCTTTGCAATCTAGGGCCACTGCACTCAGAGGCACCATACTTACTGTTCCCTCTTATTAGGCATGTCTTACATTAGATTAATTCCCAGGCTTGTTCTCTTGCATCTCACAGGCCTTCACTCAAGTTTGTATCATCAATAAGGTCTTTCCTTTTCTAACATTACTTATTCTTTCACAATTACACACACAAACACACACACACACACACAAATGTAAACATATATATGTGAGCAGCCATGTGGGTGCTGGGAATTGAACCCCGGTCCTCTGGAAGAGCAGTCCAACTCTGAGCCATCTCTCCAGCCCAATAAACATATATATGTATACATACAGATATGTATGTATGTAATTACTTTGGTCATACTCCCCTTCTCCCTTCCCACTGAGCTCCTCTTCAACAAGTAGCTCTCCTACTTTCAAGTCTTTAGTTTTCTGCTTTTGGGGAGAGGCAACTGTATTTAGTTAAATTACTTGGATAAACATGAGTGTGGGGTTAATTAATTGACCAAGAGCAATGTATCATGCTATACCACTGAGAAATGATTCTTCCCTCCCCAAGCAATAATCAACTTCCTATATAGTTCCTTGGGGAGGGTGAGGCCGTATGAGTCCTATCCCCATCCATGATGAACACTGGTGGGCTTAACTTTATGCAGAGAGCCATTGCTAAAATGAGCTCCTGGTTCAACAGCCATGCCATGTCCTGAAGACAGCTTTTGGTAGCATGGCTTTCCATCTCCTGGCACACATATCTTGGTATCCTGTTTAATAATGCTCCCTAAGCTGTATAAGTGTTACTGATGTCCTATTTACGGCTGAACACTTAAGAGTCACTTATTTTCATTAATTAACTTGCCCACTGTAAATACTTCTCTGGCCAACGCTGATGGCAGCACTAATCTATGGGTATAAACAATTTAGAAGGCAATTTGACAGTATGCCCATCTAACAATGGTACATTCTACCCTAGGGCCTGGGTAGAAGTCCTTTTCTAGGGCTTCTGACCAGGTTCAGAGTACCTGGTATGAACTATTTCTGTAGAGTAGGCTTATAAAAACAACCTAAAAGTGATTGGTTACCACTGTAACAGTTATGCCACTATTGTTCCAGTAGGTACATCTGAGATGGGAGGTTGGAATTGTAGGTCATATGGTTCACAGCTGCTTTTAAGACCACTGATGACTTTTCTTCACTAGAAGCCTACATAGCACCTTTTAGCACTATGAAGCTGGTCAACAGTGAGGAACCTTTGAGCTCGGTTCCAATATGACTTCTCTATGTCTTGCAACCAAAGTGTGTGGTTGATCTTAGTAATCTTATCTAGTTCTGGTGGGCAAACTAGAGCAACTGACTGTAGCTGGTATTATTTTTGAATCTGTACAGACCTCCATGACCAACAACTCATAGGGTGGTATCCTACACCTGGCACTGGGATTTTTATTTAATAACATAAGCCTCTGGGAGGATCATTATTCACCTATGCAGAATAATTCCCTGAATGAAGTTGTTCCTAATGATCCTTTATCTTCCTCACAGTCCCTCCATACTTCCCTGATACATTTTTAAGTATTACACAAAAGTAGAAAGAATATATGAGGTTTCTGGTATCTATCTTATGGTATTTATCCCCAACTATTTTCAATCTAGGCCAATTACATACCATCAATATTTTCCCCTTTTCAAATAATTTAACCCCCCCAAATTCCAGCCATCTCATTTTTGGTATGTGCATATTTGTATATAGATAGGTGTGTGCACCTATGCTAGAAGGCCAGAGGTTGACATACAATAGGACCTTCCACAAAGACTCTCCACTTCATCTTGCTGTTTTGTTGTTTGTTTTTACCTAATCTTTTTAGATAGACTCTCCCACTGCATCTCTGATTGAGCTAGACTGGTTGGCAGGCTAGCAAGCCCCAGGAATCACCATTTATACTACCTAGGGTTTATAGGCATATGATACCAGGCCAGGCTTTTTACATGAATGCAATGACCAAACTGAGGTTTTTCTGCAAAACAAGAAGGACTTTACTGACTATGCTATCTCAACAGCCCCTAGAAATTATATTTTATTAACTATCCATACAAAGTAATGATGTAGATCATAACACCTTAAAAGAAACACTGACAATTCCTCTTCATTAAATACCCAGAGTATAAACTGTCTATATTTTATAGTTAACTTGTTCAAAGCACCATTCAACTAAAGTTCATTTATTACATTTGGTGGAGCTCACTCTTAAGATATTTTTAAATCTTACAGTCTCTTTTTCTTATTTTTGCCATTTATATTTGAAAAGAAACATGGTTATTTCACTCTTGAAATGTGAAACATTTAAAAATTTTTAATTTTGCTGTTCCTGGAGTTTGAACCCATGGCCTTATAGATACTAGCAACTGCTAAGCAAATCCCTCAGGGTGCTCATTCATTTTACTGTTTCCGGTCTTGTGACTAGGATGTAAAACAGCAGTAAGCACTTGGTGTGATGTCAACAGGCAGGACTCAATATAGAAAAAGTATCCACTACTGAATATTCAGTATACTGAATAAATTATCTGGCATTCATGTCAAAGTCTGGTAACAGGTAAGTGGAACCTAGAACCTCTGTTTTCTATACAAAGTAGTACATCAAGAAGCTACTATTAAGCAATCAGAATTTGGCAGAGAGCAGGGTATTTATCTGCTATTGCTTGCTTCAATGCCCTCAGAAGTAACCTTCCACTTCCCAAACAAGAGTTGACAGTATTTTGTATGTTGAAATTCAGGTAGCACTTAGTATAATAAATTAGTGTTTAAATTTTCCTATGTTTATTCTAGATAGTTGGGCAGGGGAGAATCATCTGTAGGAAAGAAAAGGAGGAGGCAGAGAATTATGGGAAACGGGGATATTTTTACAGTCACTGCATCCCAAGAGGTTCATTACAAAATAAAAGCAACAAGTGCTTTGAAAAGGAAGTAAATTTCATGTGTGCTGAATTAACTTTTAACTACTCAAATGGTCAAGATTCACTGGTAGACATCAGGATTTTCTCATTTACAGGTATTAGTAACATTCTATTTTCCTACAAATGGTATTGTGAGGTGTAATATTACAGGACACAAGTGGTACGTACAAGAGGCATCAGGAGGGGTGAGCCAAGCCTAGTGATCTGACTTTAAGCTCTGGACCCACACAATTCCCACAGTCGTCCTCTGGCATCTTCCTGTATAGAAAAGCTTCTGCACGTGGATAACAAACATGCATCTTCTGCACACACAAAAGTAAGTGAAAAGCAAAACCCTGTCTGTCTCAAGTAGAGCTTACTGTGGCAAAGTAGTCAGTGTAGTAATCATCATAATCTAAAACATCCTTGTAACATTCTGGGTTAAAAAAAAAATCAATTATGTACAATTCATTTCTTGTAAATCATCTAATAGAGTTCTTTCTCTCTAAACCTGTTTCTGAAAGTAGCTACTTATTTCATCCAAAGACTCCAATCTTCAGGGACGGAGTATTCCTAGGGAGGCTAAGGAAGGAGGATTTTCAGTTCTAGGATAGGGTGGGCTACAGAGCAAAATCTTATCTGGGGTAGGAGGTGGGGGAGGGGGAACTGAAAAACAAACAGATCTATAAATTCCCTGACCTTCACTCAAGAACTTGTACTTTCTCTTTACCATAAATTCATTTTACCAGAACAAAAAAAAAATTCTTAGAATTTACTAAGAATAATATGTTAGCCAGTATTTCCAACCACTGATCTATTTAAAACAACACAGGAAAGACTAATAGATAACTTGAAATCCTATCCAGATCTTTGAATGACCCGTATTTCTTGTTTTAAGGTCACACACATTAGTGTAGGCTAAGAGAAACTTTGTCTAGTAGAGGTCAAATTTTAACAAAGAAAACCAACAAACTGTAAAAAAAAAAAAAAAAAAAAAAAAGACTCTCCTAAAAAGTCTAACAAGAAACGCTAGAACAACTCAAATCATTTGAAAGAATGCTTTTACTTACTTTTCTGTAATATGTGTGGAGGGATTCTGAGAAAGACTACAAATCTATACACTGAAAGAGCTATGTATAATTCACTGACTGGAGCTTCAACTACAATTTTATTCCCTATTTATAAGTGCTTCCAGGAATCTTTACTATTGTACTTCCTAAAATCTGTCAGTTTTTCTTATCTATTAATTTTCCTTCTTTCAATGGGTTTAAAAAAATATACTTTATATTTCTCAGTCAAAATCCATACCTTGGATAAAAAGGGCCATCATATATTGGCCATTACAACATTTTAACACTGACTGTGTGTTTTACTGTTCCACAGGAAAACAGATACATATGCTGCACAGTTTCCAATTCTAAGTCTTGTCATAAAAAGTCTACAGAAGCTCCTATCTGAAACTGTTCACAAAGCACAGCTCTATCTAGTAGACTACCACAGTGAGGCACATTCTAAATCGACGGACTCAGAATACAACTGACATTTTGAAAAGTGAAAAGGAAGCTGAAACTAAGGTAAATGGAAACATTCTGAGGTTTCCCCTTGAAACCTGCCTCAGTAGCAGCATTTCCTGCCCCATATTTTTCAGCCATTTGTTTTAAAGGGTCCCAAAGAGCTCAGGAAACCTACAAAGCCAAAATTCACTTACTTCCTCCTCTGGACTCCTTAGATCAACTGAGCAAAGGCAACATTAGTAGTTTCCTTAAAAGTACAAATAGCCCTGATAAATCTGGTTGGTAAGTACCATGGAAAAAATTCAACATAAGGTTACATATATGTCAATTTTGAGGACACAAATAACCCCCAAATATGCAACTAAGGCAGATTTCCAGTTTGTTGTTTTCAAGACAATAAACAGAACCACACTTCTATTACACTAAAGAAAACCTAAGTGGTGAGTTTCCTCCTTAAAAGCCTTAAATTTATTAGATGAGGTCCTGTAACTATAGCATGCAATCTTCTATACACTTAAGTTTTCCATTTTCAAACTGTTAAACATACACTCTGTCAACAAACTTCAAAAAATGGATAGGTTGTAGAACAGGGAAGAAAATAAAGTCTCACTTTCATTTTCTGATATTCCCACCAGATGTAAAATCTGGAGGCATTTATACAACACAAAATTAAATTATTTATGTGAGAATACTGCCATTACAATTTTGAATCTCATAAACTAGAACAAGAACTTGTAAAAATAACACTTGATTTAAACTTTTCCACACCTTCCATTTGGTACCAATTTCTTTTTCTTTTTTTTTTCTTAAAGTACTGAGACTAATTGCCCTCTAAGAATTTACTACAGATGTGAAAAGAAAACAAAAAGAAAATTTATATGCTGTATTTAGACAATCAGGAGGTTTCAAGTATTTTCGGTTACCTGCAACAACGTATCATAAACTGAAACGAAGAATTTGAGGAACTGCACCCTTTCCACGATTCAAAAACTTTACATTCACCCTACTAGGCAAACCCAGTCCAGTCCATGTGGAGAAAAGACAATTGTCCTATCTGACACAAAAGATCACCTGCTACATTCATTCTACTGAGTAATAGAAAGTAAAGAGCCTTTGAACAAAACACACAACCTATTGATACACAAAAGCTTCAATTCTCGGCGTAATCAAACGTCCTGTGAATGAGGTGCTCAATATTTGTTGGTGGGAAGTGTTGAGTCTCAAACCACAAAACTCAGAACTGTTGTGTTTCGCTGATAAAACATGTTAATCGTACTTTAGGTAGAAACTATCCCCTTCCCTTCATCGCTGTTCCATGACTTAAGAGTCTTGTACATATACACATAATAGATGGTGAAGTGAGTTTATGACTTACAGTATTTTCACCACTCTCGAAACATATTTCAGAAAGTCCTTTGAGGTTTTAAGATTTTTAAAGAATTATTGTTTCAACTACCTAATAATTACCCAGGCTTCTTTCAGACTTCACTCAACCTGTAAGTAAAATGAGCATCTTTAACTTTTCCACAGGGCATTTGGAGAATGAGTTATTACTCATAAACGCTTTCCGAGGCGCAGACACCAGGCGCGGTACATCAAGCGTATCCATCAATTTGAGGGCTTTCTGGACCTCAGTTTACCCACTTAAGGAAACGGGCTTGGCAAGGACCTGGGAGTTTTAATGAGTATTTTTAAAATGCTCTGAGATCCAAAGATGAAAGGAAATGTGAGAGGCACGCAGAGGCGATGACAATAATCATAACAATAAAAAGAATGACTAACTTGGAAGTCTGCGTTATGTAAGGAAGCAGAGAAGTTACCAGATTCACACAAACAAAAGAAAAGCCCACCGCCCCTTTGTTCCCCTTCCACTTCCCCAGCCTGCAGCCGGGCCGTGGGACCGAGAACCAGGCAGCCGGGCCGGGACTCCCAGCTGCCGCGCGCCCTCTCCAGCCCGCTCCAGCCGTGGGGGAGGGCGTTCCGGGCAGCTCCTCACAAAGGCGCTTCCTCCCACCGCGCGGGATGCGGCGCCGCAAACTCCGCTCCCCGCCGCCTCCCCGCGGGCGGGCGGGCGCGCGCACCGCCGAGCCGGCCGCCAACGGCAGCCACAGAGGAAGTTCCGCGCCGCCGGCCTCCGGCACCCCCTTCCCGACGCCACACTCACCGGACGACTGCTGATGGCCGGAACGCCAGCTCGGCCCGGAGCGCGGATACCGGGGGCGGCGCGAGCACCGGCTGAACGCAGGCACCCGCGGATCCCGTTGCCTTCCCGCCAGCCGCCGAGCCCTGCGAGGCCGAGGGGAACGCAGAGCCGAGCGCCGAGGAGCGCGGAAGGGAGAGAGGCGCGGGCCCGCTTTGTGCTGAGCTCCCCCGCGCTGCAGGCAGATCCGGTGGTGCCGCACGGCCGCTGCAGCCGCTGCTCCTGCTGCTGCCGCCGCTGCTGCTGCCGCTGCCGCTGCCGGTGCTGGCGCTGGAGAGGAGGCGGCGGCGGCGCCCCCGACGGTCCCTCCGCCTCGAACCGCCTTTGGGTCACTGACACACACTGGGAGGGAGGGGAGGGAACTAGCGGGAGGGCGGGGCATAAGGGGATGGGGCAGGGCCACATCGGGAGGCGGTGCCGAGAGGCCTCTTGGGAGTTGTAGTTCTCAGGCTGAAAGAAAAAAAGCATCTGTTGTGGAGGCGCTTGCGCAATGGCATTGGGGCGGGGACTGTTACCGTGGTGACTGATTCACTAAGCCTGAAGGTTCAGTACTGTAGTTGACCAAACAAGACTGGTCTTGTTTCTTTGATGCCACCGGGTTTGGGCCCATAGCCAGTCTCTCCTGATTCACCCCGCCCCCAACAACTAGCTTCATCACTTTCAAGTGCTCAGTGAAATCTCACTTCCTCCCACCATGGCAGTCAGTCTCCCTGGCTGCTCAGATTTCTTCTACAAACCCTGAGTACCCTTTTCCTTTGCCTCCTTCACTAATTGTTCTTAGCTTTTTAACAATTAAGTTAAAAACTGTTAGATGACCATTAACAGAATCCCATAATTTCTTTTCTCAGTTACTTACATGTGGATATATATTACACATTTAATAAAACCTAAATATTAAAAAAAACCACCCAATCAAATCCTAGACAGACAACTCAAAAAATTCTTAAACCTTAAATAGAAAAATAAGCAACTAAGTCAATCACACACACCTTTAATCCCAACACAGGGAAAGCGGGAGTGGTAACCTACACCCTTAATCCCACAACTCCAGACAGAGAACTTCTTCTGTTTCTATAAATTCAAGGCTACACACCTTTAATCCTAACCTGGATGAGATAGAGTATACAAAAACTTATAAAAATCCAGAGAGAACACAAACAACTAAGAGAAATAACAACCAAAAACAAAACTAAAAACGTTACAAGACAGCTGGGTAAAATTTAACTATAATACTTCCTCTCTCTAATATTTCAGCCTTCCCCCAATAATTAACTCTAAAATCTCATTTATAATACTACAGTTAGCTTTAGTACTGGCAAGGGTAAAGTTTAGAATTAATAACACCATTTGAACATTGTAATGCAACCTGCTCATCTTAAAAAATCTCTAATTCTTCAGACATCCAAATTACATAAATATAAGTTCAAAACAAAAGTGGAAAGTTTAAAACTGTTCAGTGTACATATTAGTTCATTTCCATTTGCTAATGAGAAACCTGGGTATGTTTGTTGGGCTGCATCTAAGTCTCCACCCAATCTAGTCACCCAGGTATTTATATGTGGTAGTGGTGAGGACTGTGGTGATAGCCAGGACAATGTACAGCTCTCCAGAAAGCTTAGAAGTTACCTGCCTCAATTTTTTTTTTCTACCTAGAACCCTACAATCTGGAGAGAGAGAAAGAGAGAGAAAAAAATGTTGATGCCCAAGAATCAGACATATATTTTAAGAAGGGAAACTATGAAAGGAAAGTCAGAAAGCCCTGATGCCCACAGACCACATAACTTTTTCTCATTCAAGAAACAAATGCACAGGGGCTGGAGATTGGCTCAGCAGTTAAAAACACTAGCTGTTTTTCCAAAGGAGCTGAGTTCAATCCCAGGCACCACATGATGACTCACAACTGTGTATAACTAGGGAATCCAATACCATCTTCTGGCCTCATCAGCACAGAGACATATATGCAGGCAAAACACAAAAATTTAATGTAGATACTTAAATAATACATCTTTTAAAAATAAGTGAACATATTTACTATGTGTCAGGCACTTTATTGAGCCTCAAAAATAGCACTATAAAAATATAAAAGACGCATACTTTGTATTCAGAGTCCTTATTCTGCCAAGGGAGAGACAGATAAATGGGCTCAGTGTGAGCTATGCTGTCATAGGAAAATGCATAGTACCTTAGACTTGGGCAGGGTCAGGAAATGCTTCAAACATCATTTGAATGTGGGGATGACTCACAGTTTTTACGTTTGTGTATTTTGGTAGCAAAGAGAAAAGAGAGAAGTAGGGAAGGCATAAAATGCAAAGACACAAAGGCTAGTGAGCATTTTTGCTATCAATGGTGGATGGCATTGGGGAGAGACAAGACGAAACTTCAGAAAACTAAAGGAGATGGTAAGCCTATGGAGATCTTGGGTAATATACTAAAGAATGCCATTTTTTGTCTTCTGGAAGCAGTGGATTATAAACAGATGAAATTTTGATAAGATATATGCTTTAGAAAATCAGTCTGTGAGATGTAAAATGTATGGAGTTGTCTTAGGGTTTCTATTGCTGTGAAAAGACACTATGACCACAGCAATGCTCATAAAGGAAAATATTTAATTGGGGCTGGCTTACAGTTCAGAGGTTCAGTCTATTATAGTCATGACATGAAGAATGGCGTTTCCCAGGCAGACATGGTGCTGGAGAAGGAGCCATGTCTGGATGTTTTACATCTGGATCTACAGGAAGCAAGAAGAGAAAGAGAGACACTGGGCCTGGCTTGAGCATCTGAAACCTCAAAGCTTAGCGCGCCCCCCCCCCCCCAGTGACAGACCTCCTCCAACAAAGTGCAACTTCCTGGTGACCAAACATTTAAAGTTTGTGGGGGCCATTGTTATTCAAATTGACACCCTAGTCTATTACAGTATTATTGAGGGATAGATTAAAAACTCAACAGAAGCATGGGCTGTAACATGAGACACTGTTGAGTGTAATTAGCCATACTTGGAAAATAGGATTCTCTGGTGCCTGTGCTTGGGGTTGGGGTGGTAAATGGTGACAGAAATTATGGGTGGCGGTGTTTTGATTGCAAGCAGCAGAACCCAAACTCAAACTGATTTAAGCAATGAAGAAGGCTTTTTTTTTTTTTCCCCACCTGGATAAAAAACTCCTGGTAAGGGATGCTACCCGAGTGACGGATTCAGCGAGTCATTAAAGACCTGTTTTGTTCTCTTTTCATTGGTTTTCATTCTTAGGATTAGTTTTCTGGTCAAGTGACAGCTCTTACCATCTGTGTCTGGGAAGATATAAGAAGAAAGTCTCTTTTGGAAGCTCTTTTTAGACAGGATGGAGAACTCTTCCCTTCGAGCCTCAAGCAATTGATTCCCATTCCTATACATAAATTAGAAACAGTGGCCAGTGAGTTGCACAAGGTTATCTCAAAATGAAGACATGTGAGCACTAGAGCAAAAGTAGTGACTTTCCCAAAGTTGTGATGAGGAGGTATGGTTATTCCCCAGAATTGTAGTAATTGCCAAAAATAAGCAGAATGGAGGCTGAGAAGGACATCATGGTATCTACTACAAGGGAGAAGCCAAGGATGGCTCCCATACTTCCCATCTTCAGGCTTACATACTAGTGATACCATTCCTTAAATGAAGGAATAAAGAAAATCAGTTGCTTTTGTGAGTGTCTTAGTATAGACACTTCGGATACACGGAGTTTGAGATGCCTCTGGAACAGCTACATGGGGAGGGGGGGGTGCAGTGGAGTCATGGTCTCTGGAAAGGGACCAGGGAAATAGAAGAGACAGTGGAATGGCCATCATAGTTGTTTGCTGTTGAAGTTATGGGGATGGACAATGCGGGAGTGTGTATGGCATAAAAGAGGAATCAGTAGCGGAACCTGGGAGAACACTGGCTGACACTGAGAAAGTACACAGCATGGTGGAGAAGATTCTTGGGGTAACAAGAGGACTGGGGTGGGGTGGGGCAGGAAACTCAAATCTCTCATCAGGTGTGAGGCCAGTCTACAAAAAGCCTTAAGGACTGACATGATGGGGTTACCAGTCAACAGAAAAGGGCTCTGATAAGCTTCTTCCATACACTGAAAGAGAAATTAGAGATAGAAAAAGAAAAACCTAAAGACTAAGTTTACAACTTCTAAAATACAAGTTTTGCTGGATAGGGATGCTTGGGGATGATTAGCCATTGAGAAAATGAAGTCAGTTAAAAGAAACTAAAAATGGTTGCTTGACGACAGAGTAATAGAGTCTTTCCAAAATAAAACACATTAAACACACTACACACATACACACACTAAAGAAAAAGTCCCCAGACATTAAAGAGATAAGTCCCTCAAATGCAGTGTGGTTTGTGGGATAAAACCAAATATTCCAGTATGTGTATGATTGTGGTCCCTGGTAAGAGACGGGCAGCAGCAGGTGACAGAAGGTCATTTAAAGTGACATGTCTGAAAATCCTTTAACGTATGGTGAAAATAATAATTCTGCATATTTGAGAAACTGAACAAACCCTAACCAGAGTAAACATGCACACATAGGAAAACCACAGGACTTGTGGGATGCTTCAGTGAGGTAAATGTGCTTTCTCTCAAGTCTAGTGGCCTGAGTGCTGAAAATTGTAACTCATAAGAAAATATAAAAGAGCCCCCTCGTTAACAGTTTAAAGATAATGTAAAGCAAAACAACAACATACATATGCAGAAATAAATGTTTTGCAACAAATAACTCAATGGTTGGAGGAGGAAATATAATCATGTTGTTTAGATTGAATGGTGGTAAAGTCAGAAGAGCATATTTTGAAATATAGACTAGCTGTCAGAAATAAAATAAACACAAATACACAATAGTGCAGATAAAATTAAATTCTAATCCTAAAACAAGCAAACTCTGGATGGAGAAACAGAAACACAGAAGAAAATTATGTCCTTAATGACTGTGGAGCTGATACACCTGCTCTGGACCCTGCCTCCTGATTTGTTTTAAGATTCGGAGGAAAACAAATTTCTATCTAGCTTCAAGGCAGTTGGAGTTCTGCACAGCTCAGTGTAAGCAGAGCATTCCTGCAGCCATCTCATGATCTAGGATCCATTCCTCAGACACAGCTGTGCCCACACACTGCACAGAATCTAGCCACCTTGCCAGCACCTTCATCCTGTTTCCCTTTCCTTCTTTCTTTCTTCCTCACTATTTTTCTGTGTGTGCATAGGTGTAGATGCTAGAGGGCAGCTTTGTGAAATTGATTCTCTTTTCCCACCTTCACATGGGTCCTGGGAATCACACTCGGGCCACCGGATTGTCAGAGTTAGCTCTTTTCCTTGTGAGCTGGCTTTCTGGTTCCTTTATAATTTTTTTTTGTTTTGTTCAAACACAGTGTCTTCCTGTGTGTCCCAGGCTTGTCTGGAACTAGCTGTGTCATCCAGGCTGACCTCAAATATGCCATCCTCCTGCCTCTGTGTCATGAGTACTGGGATTGCAGGCATGTGCCAACCATGCCCAACTCCAACTTTTCTTGAAGGATAAAAATATGTGCAAATGCTCATATGGTCCTTAGGATATAGACATAGTACATAGTCAGTACTTTTATAATATTTTGGTCTGAGTCACAGTAAGAACATAGATACAATACAATTTGGATCAGTGATATACACATAGGTGTAGAATTTAAGGTGATGGTCATTTATCAAGGTCTATGAAGCTCTTTTTGAAGCTGTCTTTACCTTCACAGTATAGCTCTATACAGCTCTTCAAAATTGGCAAGCCTTTGAATTCAGGACAGTTCTGTCCTGGGAAATGATAATACTTCCAAATCCTATCCATTCAGGCTCCTAATGTAGTTCAGTGTCTACGTTTCCTTGGCTAAAGCAGGTCTGCTTTTGCTGTGCCATCTGACTGCAAGAATCAACTAAAATTCTATTTCTACTCCTTCCTCAAACAAACACACAAGCAATGTTTAGGATATTAACAGAAACAAAACACACAATGTGGATACAGAGCCATTCAGCTTTCTATTATGTACAATAAATACCTGGGATAGACATCTGAAATGAAAAAAAAAAGGTTTATTTGAGCTTATGGTTTTAATGGTTTCAGTGCAGGATTCCCTGGCCCTGTTGCTTCTCAGCCTGTGTGAAGCCACACATGGTACACAGCAGAGATGCTCACTTTAAGTCTGAATGTGCTGGTAGCCTTGTCTCTGAGCATCATACTCCCACCTCTCTGGGAAGCAAGCATTTGACACACTAGCCTTGAGAAGACATAGAGATTCAAAGCTCTCTAAAACAACATGTAATGAATAGAGAATTTTCTTGGCAAATGATACAGGGTTAACTGAACATATCAATCTTTTCTTACAACTTAGAAAATAATTGCAAATTTTTCTTCTTTAATTTGCTGCAAATAAACATATCTTTATATCTTCTCAGGTTTGCAATTTTAAAAACCTCTGAGTGGACTTCTTTCTTCTGGGACCCGGAAGACCTGAGACTATATATTGCACCTTGTTGAGCTGGTTGGACTTTGTATATCTGTGTTCATTTTGATGTTTAAATTACAAGTAGTTTATCTCTCTGAACTCCAACCTTGCGACATTGCTTCTCAAAATAAAATTATTCTTTCCTAATATTCTCAAAGTCTCCAGATAGCTTGTAGTCTGCATGGAGCACGCTCCTATTTTAAACTGTGAATGGCACACCATTTGAAGGTTTGGGCTTTCACTCAAAAGATTTGTGGGTCCCAAATGCCGGCTATGACATTTTAGGTATAGCTGGGAAATGTCAAAGACAAGCTAGTTAAGATGTTAATGTTTTAAAGGAATATTCTTGTACAACAAGGGATTCAGCCTTGATAGTCTCACTTGGTATTAGAGAAAATAACACATACAGGAACAGTTGTTTTAGAACATCAAAAGATAGTATGAAGCAGGGCCCGATGGCACACATCCATAACCCTAATGCTTGGGAAGCAAAGGCTAGAGGGTTGCAAACTGACGCTAGACTTGACTATGTAGTTAGACCCTGTCTCAAAGAATAAAACAATGAAATGAACCAAACTAGGAGCCGAGAAATGGCATACCCACGACAAAAAGATTGGGCATTTCCTACCCTTAAAGCTGACTTATTTTTGCCAATGGACCGAGTGATTTTTTTTTTTCTTTTTTGCAGCCCAAGCTGCCCTCGTGTACCTGAAGATAATTCTGATCCTCCTGCTCCCACTTCCAAAGTAAAAGCATCAATGCCCACCACACCTGTTTTGTTTTGTTTTAATTGTAAAATCTACAGTTACAGACTGTGGATACAGCTATTGGTTTGTTATCATCTCCTCCTACCCCAAAAAACCCCTTTGATCAAAATATAAAGTAAAATGATGTTTAATGGATACCTTTAAAGAAATATGCCTAGGGAAGAGCAGGAGTGTAGAGAAGAAAATAATCGATTTTAGCTCAGAATGCAGTCAGAGTGCTATGTCATCCTGACCCTAGAAAACAAACAGGTGCTCGACAGGTAGGTGACTAGCAAGAAGGTTTAGCACAGCATGAAATGTCAGAAATCTCAGAAGGATGACAGAGCTTGGCTATCAGAGTCTGGATGCAGAGACTGAAAAATCTAGGTGCAGGTCACAGACGTCCTTGCTTGTCACCTCATCCCAAGATGAGCAATAGGATCTCTTGAAAAGTTTCTGAGTCACTTTTATGTTTGAGTAGTGTCTAGCTAAGAATATGCAACAGAAGCCACTTGTATGTGGAACACCTTCAATCCCACCCAGTACTCGGGAGCCAAAGGCAGGACGATCTCTGAGTTTGAGACCAGCCCGATCTATGGAGCTGGCTCCAGGACAGGCTTTGAAGCTCCACAGAGAAGCCCTGTCAGTACAGGTGAACGATGCCAGGCAAACAGGGTGTGTTTATTCATATCCTCACCAACCTTCGTTATTTCTCATTGCTTTCATTTTCCAGCGAATGTCCACCATCCTAACATAATTTTTACTTATACCATTTTTCTGACTGAGGAAGCCAAACAGTGTTAGAAAGAATACTGGCCATTTGGAAATCCTTCCTTTGAAGGATCAAAGGTAAACTTTGTCTGTTTTGTCATCTGTCTTCTTACTAATGGGAGTTCTTTGTATATTCTGGTTATTTATCTAATTATAGATTTCTCTCTCCCTGCGAGTGTTTGTAATTATACATATATGTGTGTGTGTATATATAGTCTAATTTAGTTTTCTCATACCAGGAAGGTACAAAATTAACAATTAACAGAAAGAACTTTGCATTTTGGGCCCTCAGGCATTTTTTTCTCTACCCACATTCAAGACAGAAGACACATTATTTGCTTTGGTCCAGTCTGATGGCTGACTCATTTCTAGCCCCTTTCACCGACTGTACAGCTATTGGAAGTTCAGGCTAAGCACAAATCCCAATCTAAGCTCCAAACTGCAGGTACAAGGGCACGTTTTCTTTCCCCACAGGATCATTAAACCCCTGGCCCCAGCCCCTGAGCCTGAGGGTTGGTGGCTTTGAGTGTTCCAGCCCCCAACCAGGATGCTTCTTCTGGATTTCACTCTTGTTTTGTTGTCACATGTACCATCTATGTATTTATATCAAGTCAGTTTGCTTTGAGTGTAAGATGCTCTTTACCCCTCATGCTGGGGATTGAACCCAGCCCCCAAGAAATGTTAGGCATTCTCTGTATCAGCCTGTCACACCCGTAGCCCATGTAAAAGTCTATTTGTCACTATATACCTATATACATGAATCAAACATTTTACTACAACTTTCCATTTTATTCTTCCCAAATGTTTTACTAACACTTTAAAGCATACACCTGACCTTGTAAAGTACAATTTCATAGTACTTGGGCAAAAAGAAATATATGGTCTGCTATGTATTAGCACCTCTGGAGTGGAACTGTGGGACATTAGTACATTGTTGGGGAATTGTGGGAGCTAATCTGCTGTCAATTTGACACAGGTTAGAATCATCTGAGAAGAGAGATCCCCAGTTGAGAGATGCCTCCCTAGGATTGGGCTGTTGGCCAGCTTGTAAAGCAGAGGTTCTCAGCCTATAGGTCAAAACCTCTTTGGGTGGTATATCAGATATGCTCCATATCAAATATTTACATTATGATTCATAGCAATAGCAAAATTACAGTTATGAAGTAGCAACAAAATAATTTTATGGCTGGTGGTCACCGCAATATAGGAACTATAAAGGGTCACAGCATTAGAAAGGTTGAGATCCACTGCTGTAGTGCATTTTCTTAATTAGTGATGGATGGGACCATCCCTGGGCTAGAGGTTCTGGAGTGTATATGAAAGCAGGCTGAGCAAGCCACGGGCTGCAAGCCAGTTAGCAGCATCCTCCATGGGCTCTGCATCAGCTCCAGCCTCTAGATTCCTGCTCTGTGTGAGTTCCTGTTCTGACTTCTTTGGTGATGGACTATGGATGTAGAAGTGGAAGCCAAGTAAATCCTTTCCTCCTCGACCTGTTTTTGGTTACAGTGCTTCATCACAGAAATAATAACACTAAGTCAGAAATGCTAGATGGGTAAGCTGGGGAGAGAGTTTAGGGTGGCAATCTTACTTCCATTTGATGAGTTAGAGGAATATAAATTCCACTACACTGATTCTGCTTCATCCCTTCAGCTAAGTGGAAATCCAAATAACCCGATTCTTCCTGTTAATTTCCTCTGGCTCTCTGTTCCTTTAGTAATTCAAGTAATGAGCTATTCGGCGATTCAGTTTGTTTCTTTTTAATCTCTTCGTGGACTGGAGGAGCAGCTCATGCAGGCTGAGCGCCTCTGTGCGGGCTGTGCTTCTCCGGAGTCTGTCCAGTGCTCAGCAAGTCCAGCTTTGCTGTTTCCTCCAGGGAGTCTCCCTGTAGTTTCGGTTCACTTCCTGCCTTACTCATCTGCCTGTCTCCTAGTGCTGCCTCCACGGTTCCCGCGGGTACATCTCCACCCACTGTGCCACGTAGACAGCTCCCGGCCTCCCCACCAACCTGAGTCACCACACACCCGCCCCTTCTGCTGTTAATGGCCAGGGTGCCTGTCACAGGCCTCATCTCTCATTCTGTTAAAAATCAGTATCTCAGATTAGCACATAGGCAGTTCCATCTGCTAGATTTAGCCAACCTGAGATTTAACAACAGGTAAGAGTTTTTCTCTACAAAACAAACAAAACCAATGTGTTCTTTAAAAACCTTTCCATTATTGAAAATTTCAACATGCTTAGACCAATCCATAAGTACCCCTCACTCACCTTCAACAGTTCCAAATAGTGATCAGTCCTGTTCTGTGTCTACCTCTACCACACCCACTGCTTATTTAAAAACAAACACTGTATAATTTTTTTTATATCTGTATATGCCACTCTGAAAAAGGAAGCAGTCCCTTTAAAGTATAATATCATTATCACACCTAAAAATAAAAGCCCTGACTAATTCCCTAGGGTTTTTACTTGAGGTCTAAGTAAGAAATATATACATATATTACATTACTTCTTTCCTTTGCAACAAACAAGCCTAGTGGTGCAGGTGTATAATCCTAGCTATCTACTAAGGAGGCTGAGTCAGGAGGAAGATCCCCCTCCCAGGCTGCTGAGGGAGTGAGTTCAAGGACAACTTGGTCAACTTATTGAGACCTTGTCTCACATTAAAAGCTATAACGAGGGTGAGCATGTTGCTTGTAGTAGAGTGCTTGCCTGGCATGTGTGATGCTCTAGCCCTCGGTACCCTCTAAAGAAGACACACACAGGAAAACTTCAGGTACAATAAAAGTGATGCATACGATGAAGGACATGTTCTCTGTGTGTCCATGCCTCTAACTCCCATTACTACCCCTTAGTGTGTGGGATTCTTATAAAATACTATCAAAAGGAGCATCCGGTTGGATTGGACTCACAGGCTCCAGTTTACTTAACCTTAATATCTTTTACTAAAACATTACATGCTATTTATTCTGTGTTCACATATGTGTGTGTGGTCCCTTATTTCCATAGTACATGTGTAGAGGTCAGAGGACAATTTCCTGGTGTCCATATTCTCCTTCTACTCTATGGCTCCAGGGGATTGAACTCAGGATATTGGAATTGCTAGCAGGTTTTCTTACCTGCTGAGTCATCTTGCCAGACCTTTTATTGTTATTATTATTAAAAATAAAAGTTAGTAAAGTGCTTGCAAAGTAAGCACAGGGGCCTGAACTTGATCTCCAGAACCCATAATTTTTTTTGAGGGGGAAAAGCCAGCCCTTTTTGTGGCACAGCCTTGTAATCTCAGTGCTGAAGATGCTGAGTTCTGGGGCTGCCTGGTCAGCCAGTCTAGCCAACTAAGCAAGTTCCAGCCAAGTAAAAGCCTCTGCCACATGCAAGAAAAATGGCTGATATTTGCAGAAAGAAACCTGAAGCTGTCCTCTGGTGCGTGCGCGCACACACCGGCACATGATATTTGTATATATTTATTGGGTCTGTAGCAATTATTTGAATGTGTACACAATGTACAGCGATGGAATCAGAACAATTAGCACGTTCATCTCCCATGTTCATCATCTCTATATTAGATCTCCTATCATTATTTTGGGCAATGGCAACAGCAAATATATCAAAAGATTTTTACCTTTTACCCTTAAGCTTTCCTTCAGGTATGATAAGTACCAAAAGATACTTGTTGAAGTGAAAATACCTTAGCAGAAGTTTCTGATCTTTATTCGTAACACCGATACCCCATGCTGAACCACAGCCTGGGTCTCATGTTCTTGCTGGATATCTTCCTTGTTCTCACTGTGTTTTTGCTTTGCTTTGTTTTGTTTCTATATGTGAGAATTTCCAAGACCATGTAGAGACAGTGAATAAAGTTAATTATAAAGAGATGGGGTCAGAGAGGTAGCGGCTCACGCCTTTAATCCCAGCCTTGGCAGGCAGAGGCGGAGAGTTTGAATCCAGCCTGGTCCTCAGAGCTACTTCTAGAACAGCTGGTGCATGGAGAACCCCTGTCTTTAAAAACGGAGTGCGGTGGGAAGAAGGGAGATAGCAGAAGAATGGTGGGGTACTGAAAAGCACACTCTCCTAGAGAAAGTACTTCTCTAAGGTGGCCGTTGCAGAACAGACACCTATATTTTTATTTCTAACTGGCCATATTTTACAATATTTAAGAAACTGAGAGAAGAAATGCCTGCCTCTCAAGAAATAAAATTCAGGAAAGCCCTGTTAATCACAAATGGTTTTATTAATCAATAAAAATAAAACGGAATTAAACAAAAATCTTGTCCTGTTTAAAGTAGTGGGGTTGCTATAAAATCAACATAATTTCAGAACTTCCATTTATGCAGTTTCTGCAGTTCATTGTCCTAATTGAGTGATACACAACTTTTGAGACAACTTTCTGGCTAATGTGATTGTTTACTGCTCTGTCTCTACCCATAACTATGTACTTACTCTCTTATTCTCAAGTTCCAGACTCCAACAGAGTTTTCTATTGTGGGGTTAGACTGGGTGAGGGATTATGGGTAAGCAAAGGGTACTTGTCAAATCAGCACATGTCTAGTCATTCTGAAGACAGGTCCTGTGTATGGCTTTGAGAGGAAACAAAGGGCTAGATGAGTGATTTGTGTGATGTTACATTTAGAATCAGGTTTGAGCCTTGGGAATGGTTCTTAGCTGGAAGTCATCATTGCCTCTCAGCTCTTGAAAAAATGACTGCTGTGTTGTAATCACTGGGTAAATGCCAAATGCCTCCTGGGATGTTCTGATCTTGCCAACTCTACCCTCTTCTCTAAGCTCTTATCGACTCTTCGACTCTTCGGGAAAGCTTTTGAATTTCCAAGTCTCTAACAGGCCACACCTAAATCCTTGCCATCCAACCCAGACAAATGTCTGTGCCTCAAACAGCCTCTTAGGTTATTAGGGGAAAAGCCAAAGGGAAGGAGATGATCAGAATAAGTGGTATGTGTGCCTATTTTTTATATGTGACACAAAAATTATTGTTGGAATTCTATTAATGTGAGAATCAACAAGCATAATAGGTCTTGATAAATAAGCATAAGCGTAACACAGTAAGAACCTTGTTCTCTGGCTATTGAGCAATGAGACTGATATGATGTAAAATAAACTCTTTCATAACTTGTAGCTCAGCCAAACTTTTTTTTATGTAATTTCTAAATTTAATTGTTCAATACGGCCACAGATACATACCACTTAATGAGATTATTTCACTCTCTCAAACAATTTGTTGCTACTCATTTTTCAGCCATAACTATTCACCCTCTTTTTTCCCTCTTCATTTCTAAATTCCAATAAGTTATTAAACTGGAAGATTAGATTTGTGCTAATGGCTAAAGACAAATAGATGATATTTGAACACAAAGAAATGGAATGCACAATGCAAATACTTTATAATATTATCCAAGTACAAAATGAGTAAGGTGTTAAGCTTTATAAACATAACCACTGGGAACTTTTACTGATAACATGGTGAGGCTGGGACTTGGCTGTTGACATATTGGCCCACTTGTGAATAAAAACGCAAATATTTGTACGTGATTATGCTGGCAAACTGGTTGGCTTAGAAGAAAATCTTTAAATCTATCTTTGTAGGTAGAACAGAGAAAATAGAGTCAAATTATATAATAAAAAAAAAACAGGAAGGGAAAGAAGATAGGTAATTTCCAGTCCTATAAGGTAAAACCATTAAATGTCTTGAGACAATCTACCCAGTAGGCCAGCAGGATCCCATACAGCAGAGTCAAGTGGAGCTGTTAATAATGCATCAGAAGAAGAAAGGGAGAGGGGGTAGGAGAGGAGATGCAGCATGAGCAAAGAGTATAAACAAGTGCTATGACTAAGAAGATCTCAAACTTTAGTAATAGACAATTATAATTTTCAACTTATTTATTTCAGAACACATGATTCTATCATTCACCAGAAAACAGAAGACTAAAAGCAACAGAAATACTTTCCCAGTCTTCATAGATCCTAACTTTATACGTTAGCTATGTGAGAGGGATGGCTACATGAATTGGTACCTTATATCTCTGAGATAAATATTACAGTTCACCTCATTTTCTAGCTGAGAAAACTGAGGCAGAGAAATTGAGTATTTTGCCCATGGTCACACAGTGAAAGGTGGTAGGATCTGATTCAAACGCAAATGTTTCATCAGAACCCATACTTCTAGCGAAGAATAGTAAACTCCAAAGTATGGCACACTTGGAAGGTGCTGAAGGGGTGGAGTCTAGGCCTTTTCTGAACAGAAATGGAAGAGGAATTGACTGGGGAGTGGGGAACTGCTGTGGACTCGTCCTTCTGTAGGCTGTGAGTATGTATTTTTCCCACTGGTTAATAAAAAAAAGCTGTTTGGCTTATAGCAAGGCAGGATAAAGTTAGGTGGGACAATCACACTGAGGACTGGCAGGAAAAAGGGAGGGGTTGAGGAGATGCCATCCATCTGCCGAACAAACAGAACATGTAAAAATGAGGTAACAAGCCACGAGACATGTGGCAAAGCATAAATAGAAATATATATAGGTTAATTTAAGTGTAAGAGTTAGCTAGTTGTAAGCCTGAGCTATCAGTGAAGCATTTATGATTAATGTGAGCCTCTGTGTGGTAATTTGAGAAGCAGTTGCCAGGCATGTGAGAACAGCAGGAGGGAGAGAAAACGTTTGCTTACGTATGATGCCCAACAAGGGGCATGTACAGCCACATAAAGCCTGAGAAAGCTTTAACCAAAGGGTTCTAGACAGACAAAAACAGAGCCAAGAGCAGCTTCATAGTTTATGTCTCTCATGCAGGCTGCAGCTCAGCATTTAAGAGCACTGACTGTTCTTCCAGAGGACCTGAGTTTGATTCCCAGTATCCCCATGGCAGCTAACAACTGTCTGTGATTCCAAGATCTGACAACCTTACTTACACAGTTTATACATGCGGGCAAAACACCAATTCACATAAAAAAGTATTTAAAAAGACACATTCTCTGGCCACAGCATGAGGGCTTGAGCTACAGCATGGCAGATTGCCTCAGTCTCACCTGGGTCATGGTACATAGAGGAGATGCCAACCAGCAGCCCAAGAAGCAAGACATGCTAGACCATGGGTAAAGCCAAAGGCTACATGAAAATATACAGAATAATTAATTAATTTAAGTTGTAAGAACTAGTAAGCAACAAGCCTGAGCTATAGAATGAGCATTTATAACTAATATAAGCCTCTGTGTGGTGATTTGGGAAGTAGATGCTGGGTATTTGGGAACAGTAGCCAGTACAGAAAATTCCACCTACATATGATGCACAAACATTTGGCCAGAATTTCCACGTAAGACCCACAAAGCTTTAAAAAAGAATCTAAACAAGCATGGTTTCTTGGTAGTTGCCTTTTCTCTGATGGGATCTGTTTGCTGGTGGTGAGTAGAGGTGCAGTTCCTTTAAGAGATGGCTTCCTGGCTCGGTGCTAGCAACAAAAAATGGTGGCTTTTTACATAGACCCTGATGCCAAACATCTGTATGGTGTTTATCAGCATCCAGCATCACGCTACTCATGGAGGCACCAGAGGTGGGGCAGTAAATATAGTTCCTGCTGGTACTGCCACTAGGAAGCTAAGCTCTCATAGACCAAGGAGTAGGGTGGAGCCAACCACCAAAGCCCCTGCTTTGGTCCTAGCATGCCACTTAGCAGTTAAAAGACTCATATGGTCAGAAAAAGATAGAGATATACAGTAAGATAGATTCAGACCAAAATAAAACAACAAACAAAACCAAAACAACCCCCCAAACCTCTAAACAGGTTATGCTGTGTTTAAAAATATATGTAGGTTTAGGAGAGAGAAAATAAGGGATAGAAACAGTCATAGATTAAAAATGATTCAAAAATAGTGAAGTGAAGTCCTTAAAATGGGAAATACACAGGGAGTTTGGATTCTATATTTTTATTATGTTGTCTTTAGATTTTTTTGACTGTGTGGTGATATATTTTATATTTAATAAAATTAGCCTGGAATGTCAGAGAAGAAAATCATCCAGGTCAAACCATGAGGGTCAGAGAGTGGTGACTCACACCTTTAATCCCAGCACAGGGATCACAAAGTGGTAATTTGTGCCTTTAATCCCATTACTCAGGAGACAGAGATCTTTCTGTATTTCTGTGAGTTCAAGGCCTAACAACCAAACAGTGGTAGCCCACACCTTTAATCCTAACTCTAGGATTATGATGCAGAGTTGAAGCAGGAAGTGAAACAACTGGGTGGAGAAGATATTTAAGGCAGAAGTTAGGCAGAGACTCGGGCATTCTATGGGAGCAACCAGCCAGATGGAAGACTCTTGAGAGTCTGAGAAGTTGGCTGGGTGAGAATTGACTGTGGTCTGTTTCCTCTCTCTGATATTTCAGCTTTTCCTCAATATCTGGCTCTGAGTTCATGTTTTATGACTGTTAATGAGCTAACTGCTAGAGACATTTGATCATGAAAGCTACTAAATTAAACCAACCTATATGTTTTAAAAAATAGCTTGACTTAAAATTTTAAGTCAAAAGATATGCTGCTTTCAGGGAGAGGTTGTGTTTTTATTTCCACATAAAATAAGAGGCTATGGATTCATTATGGGTTAAGGAAAATCAAATTTGATTGAGGAAGACCTCCCAGAGATATGAAACATGAGAAAATAAGTCTAAAGTAACTACAAGACACACATGGTGTATATTTTACCAGCTCAAACATAGTACAAAAAATTAACTTTGGCTGGCTTGTATACAACACACAGTTTATATTTGTATTAAGACAAATATGTATGTTACCTTTAAAAGTTTATATATTTTTAGAACAAGGGGACCAGATATCAATAAAAACAGCCCAGATTATCCAGTATCCATAGCAGCTTTAAGAATGCTGACTGAGATGATTCACCCTCATAGGATATTTCAACCAAGACTTAGTAATTATTCTGATATTCTCATGGTCCCTCAAAAATTAGCAGCACCCCACAATCAGTAGGAAGTAGTCTAGAAAACTGTACTCATATTCTCAAAATATTGGTTGTAAATGTTTATTTTCATTTAAGTGGGCTTGATTACAAATTGATATTGGTCATAATCTCTTTCTAAAAAAAGAAAGGGGGATATGATATTGAAGTGATGGGGGAAGGGTAGATTTTTTTTTTATAATGGGAAAAAAGGGTATTAAATTTATTTTAACCCAAAAAACAACTGTTAGTCTCAACATATTTTACATTGGTATGGATTTTAGTTTACTGATACAAATTAATTTTGCTATACTATATGTATATTACTACTCTTGTTTAAGGTATTGTATTTATGCAGCTCAATTAAAAATGTAATGTATAAGAAATACAAGTTAATAGTCATTTATAATAGTCAAACTTATACTAATGTTAGTTAAGTTTTCTAGTTATACAAAAATATATTTCAGATAGATAATCTTCAGATATTTCAAAAACCTACAAAATGTGGCATTTAAAATGTTTTAATAACAGACTTTTCATGACAATGAGACATGTCTGCTCCTGGCAGCACCAATGTACTCCAGAAAAGGTAATGGCCATCAAAGAAACTCTATATGGAATTTGCTTTCTTTATAGCAAAAGCTAGTCATATGGACAAAGAAACTGCCCTTGTCTTAATTGCTGACAGTTATTGTCCAAACTGAACCAGCAGGACACAAGAAAGGCAACTGCTAAACTTTGCTAAGACAAAGTAGGACAGTCTTTCAAAATTCCCTGCTTCAAAAAAAATTGTTAGATATGCTAGGCCTGTAGGCCAAAGATGGATACTCAGACATTACAGAGAAACTTTTTGAGACTGTCTAGGCAGCCTGATGTCCCTATAATTAGGTAACATTTTATCCTCCTGGAGTCTTCGATGGAGTTGAAGACTACATAGTCATAATTTTCTTAGTTATGATGAAAAGATAAATTAGATAAAAAAACTTTGGACTCACCAAAATAGGATAGATAATTGAGTTTTCCTCTGGTTTTGTCAAATACAAATAGACTGGATATTGTAACTGTAATTCTTGCTTGATAACTGTTTTGTTGCATGTAATTTTATTATGTTCAAGTTAAAACCTTCCTTTTGATTAGAAATATTGTGGAATAATCCTTCTGTATGTTGTAAATATGTATTACTCTCATTGGTTAATAAAAATTGCTCTGTTTGGTCTATAGCAAAGCAGTATAAATTTAGGCAGGACAATCAAACTGAGGACTGGGGGATAAAAGGCGGTGTTGGGGAGATGCCAGCCAGCTGCTAAGCAAGTAGAATGTATAAAAATCAGATGACAAGACATGAGCCATGTGGTAAAGCATAAATAGAAATATGGGTTAATTTTAGTGCAAGAGTTAGCCAGTAACAAGCCTGAGCTATAGGCCAATCATTTATAATTAATATAAGCCTCTGTGTTATAATTTGAGAAGTGGCTGCTGGGTTTTGGGAATAGGCAGGCAGGAGAGAAATGCCTGCTTATAGGGGACAGAGGAGATGGATGAGAAAGACTGGGAGGAAAGGAAAGAAGGGAAACTTCAGTCTGAATGTAAATATGAATTAAGTAATTAAAAAACAGTTGACTAACTTTCCATGTAAACAGGGCTCTGGAGTTGGATCCCAAGTCTGTCTGACATCCAGGCTTACCCTCTTTTTCTTGGAGCTCAGTAACAGCCCCCTACAAACACAATCTCTTAGCATTTTTCTCATCACAGAAAGCAGCAGCCCTGAATACACTACACTGGCCTTGTGGTTGAATGTGGTTGAATGCAGGGAAAACAGAACAATAGTGGATGTGTAAAATGAATGCCTCCACTAGTCATCAAGAAATGGGCATGATTTTTAACTCTTTAAGAAAGCAAGGGAATGTATAAGTATAGTTTTAAAAGTTAAAAGGAAATAGTTAAAACCAATTTAAGTTTAGAGGAGTGAGCTTAAAGTCATAGAAGATTCTCCTGTGTGGAATCCCTCTTTTTTTAAGTCTTGATAAAGATTCCTGTGCTGGAAAGCCACACATGCTAATTACAGGCCACCACTATTTTATGTCACAGAAACCAACAAAAAGTCTTCACACATTAATAACAACTTGGATTATGTGCTTGTTCTGAATAAAACAACATTTTTAAATAACTTAAGATTGTTTAAAATATAACTTATCATGAACTCAGTTAGAAAAATAAAGTAATTGGAGTTCCCCTTTTTATCTGACAAATAGCAAGTATTCTTCAAAAAAACCTCTTTGAACTTAAAGTTTATATAGCCACACTAAGAAATCAAAGGATGTTCTGAAAAGAATGATGTATTTACTATGTCTTTTTGTCTCAAAAAATAACTCTGAGTGTCCTGGAACTCTTTATGCAGAATAGTCTGGCCTCAATTTCACAGAGATCTGCCTGTGTTTGCCTCCCTAGTGCTGGGGCTAAGGGTGTGTGCCACCACACCTAGACTTCAACTCTATTTTAGATAATTTTCTTTCTATGAAAGCCACTCTCATAGTGGTAATCATGATCCATAATCTTAGATATGAAAAGAGAAAAGGTAAACTGTATTTAGTGCAACCTGAGAATTATGTTTGATTTATATCATTTAAAATCAGTTACAATGTTTAGTAATTTTCAGATAACATTATTATATAATTAGAAGATGTTATTCTTCAGCCTATTTATGTGAACTTTTGAAGAAATTCATTAACTATGTAAGAAAACATATTTTTGCCTATTGTACACTACTTTTATAGATGTTTAATGCTCCCTGCTTTGCTTAGAGATTTGATATATGTGTGGGCTGGAGAGATGGCTCAGTGGTTAAGAGATTTGATATACTTTGAAGGAAAAAATTTAATTATTTGAAAGCAGCAATAATTTTCAAGTGCTTAAATAACTGTGGACATAAAACATTCAAACAAACATAACTAATCCTACATTTTGCTTACACTGAAGGAACATCACAGAGGTGTAATTAATTTAGATTGTGACTCTGAAAGCAGTAATAATTAGTCACAAGCTAAGTAATCTCCTTTTTCTCTTTATAGCTTTATAGTTGGTTTATGTAATTCAGACCTCAGAAAACAATGTCACCTTTCCCTTCCTAGGACATGTCTTCAGTTCCACAATACCCATGTCATCCTAGGACCCTGATATTTGTAATCTGCCCTATAAGCAGATTACATTAATACAGAACAAATACAGTTCTGCCTTAGTACTGTTCTACTACTCTGAAGAAACACCATGATCAAGGCCACTTAAAAAGAGAGGCTTATATTTGGGAGCTTGCTAACAGTTTCAGAGGGTCAGTCCATGACTGTCATGGTAGGAAACTCAGACACAGGCAGACATGATGTTGGAGCAGTTGCTGAGAGCTAACCTGTGACCCACAAGCAGGAGGCAGAGAGATGACATGAGGGAAAGACTGGGCCTAGAATGGGCTTTTGAAACTATGAAGCCCAACCCTGGTGACACGCTTTCTCCAGCAAGGCCACACCTCCTAGTCCTTCATAAATAATTTCACCAACTGGGAACCAAACATTCAAACATATGAACCCATGGGGACCATCCTAATTCAAAGACCACAAGGCTGTACACATAATATTCACAAGAAGAGCTCTTATGACCATCTATGTGTATAGAGATTAGGCTTTGTCCTAGTGGGCTGTCTTTCCTCTAATAGCACCATAACCATCCTGGGAAAGAGAGAATTTATTTCATCTTACAGGTTACAGTCTGTCTTTGAAGGAAATCAGGAAGAAACTCAAATCCGGAACCTGCACCATAGAGCCAAAGAAGGGTGATGCTTACTATCTTGCTCTCTGGCTCATATTCAGCTGCTTTTCTTATACAGCCTAGACTCACCTATCTAGGAATGGTACCACCCACAGGGGACTAGACTCTTCTACATCAATTAGGAATTAAGAAAATGTGCAATAAATATGCCCATAGGCTAATATGATAGAAGCATTTCTTCAGTTGAGGTTTGCTCTTTTTCAAGTATATGATATTGACAATCAAGATTAGCATCAGCGATTTAAAGCTTGTCATAGAAAGCATCGAATGCAATTCATGTCAAGGTTCCAGAACTAACAAAGTATCAGTGGTTGTGTTTTTATGTCTTGTACTTTTATAAAACTAAGCATGTTCATTTGAGTGTAATTGGCCCTCATAATCTCATAGGGAGTAGTGCTATTAGGAAGTATGGTTTTGTTGGAGTGGGTATGGCCTTGTTGGAGGAAGTGTGTGGGAGTGGCCTTTGAGGTTTCCAGTGCTCAGGATATTCCCTAGTGTCTCAGTTGACTTTCTGTTGCCTGCCAGATTTAGGACTCTCAGCTTTTACTCCAGCACCATGTCTGCCTGCATGCCACCATGCTCCCTGTCATGGTAATAATGAACTGAACCTCTGAAACTGTAAGTAAGTCACTCCAATGAAATGTTTTACTTTATGAGAATTGCTATGGCCATGTATTCACAGCAATAGAAACCTTAACCAAGACACTAAGAAATGATGCAAACTTGGGTTGGAGAGATGGCTCAGGGGTTAAGAGCACTGACCGTTCTTTCATTCAAAGGTCCTGAGTTCAGTTCCCAGCAACCACATGGTGGCTCACAACCATCTATGATGACATCTGGTACCCTCTTCTGTATACTATAAACATAATAAATAAATAAATCTTAAAAAGGGAAATGATGCAAACTCACAAGCAGCCAAAGCTTCCTCAAGGACCTGCCAGTGTATGTTGTGTGTTCATAAATACATGTATCACAGATTCCTATCTTTGTAGTTTGTGTGGTTCACAGAAAGGATACAGCACAGTGGTTGAGCACTATCTGAGTGTGGTGACAATTTGCAGTGATCATTTAGGTAGACCTAGAATACATAAACTAGATAGAGCATCTAAGGAGAAATCACCTCTCTCCATATCTTTTCAGCATTTCCTCCTATAACTCAATGAAGTCTATGACTCGAATACATTTTTGTGCATTGTTTTATATGACATATCATATGGTTATATGTGGCAAACTCAAATTTAATTAGAAAAATATTTAAGAATGAAAATTTTATATTTTTGGGTTTTCTAGAAAGGATTTCACTGTGTAGCCATGGCTGTTCTGGAACTCACTTTGTAGAGCAGGCTGGTCTTGAACTCACAGAGATGCACCTGCCTCTGCCTCCTGAGTGTTAGGATTAAAGGCATGTGCCACCACTGCCTGGCAAGAATACAGTATTTAGACAATATAGTCTTTTCTTGAAACTTGATAGCATCAAAGTTCAAAAATACTAAAAAAATATTTTATTATGTCTTTGGGAATTTCATGCACTGTTTTGATCACATTCACTCTCCGTTGCCCAAACCTTCCTAGAGTCAGTCCCCTCCTCCATACTTCCCCAACTTTGTATTTTGTTTTGTTTCCAGTAACTCACTGGAGTCAAATTTGTGCTACCCATATACTCCTGGATAGAAGGCCATCCACTGCAGTGCTATTGACCATACTACACCCTTGAAAAACAAAGAAACCGACAGTCTCTCCTCCAGCAGTCAACAACTGTCCATAGCTCCTCAGTTAGGGGTGGGGGCTTGTAAACCCTTCCCCCTCCGTGCTAAAGTGTTCACTGGCTTCATCTCCACAAATTATTTTCCCTTTCTTATATAAACACTAACATCACTGGAAGATAAAAATTTACCTATCAAAATATTATCATTGCATCAGTGTGCTTGTTGTACTAATGTCTCATGGTTGACTAATTCAATCCATTAGCATCTGTGTGGACCATGGCTGTGTGTTCTAAATGGTCACAATGAACTAGAGTGAGGCAGAGCGAGACCTTCTACCATCCATCTGGTCACCGTCCATGCTTCTGCTCTGCTGTCCTACCTCCCTCAGTGCTCACTGCGCTGAGGTTCAGAAGCAGCTCTTGAAGCATCCATTTCCTGTGCTCAGTACTGGGGCTCCTCTGGCTATGTCATCCATCCAGACACCGGCTCTCGGCTCTCGGCTCTCCTAAACATGCGCTCTCCACCCAGCCTCCTTCGTTGGCTAGTCGTCTACTTCTCTCTTCTCATTCAAGCTTCTTTGAAGAGGGCTACATTGCCCTTCAATTTCCACGCCATCCTTTTGTTCTCTTTCTCTTCTTTATTACAGTAAAATACAAACTACAAGTAAGCCCATATTACACAAAACTTGCCATTTAAATTGATTTTTAAGTGTCAGTTTTGTAGTGTTAAGCACATTCACACTACTGTGCACCAGTCACTTCCACCCATCTCTAGACCTTTTCCAGCTGCTCTATTAAACACTCATTTTCTCCTCCCGATCCTTGGCAACTACCACTTTATGTTCTGTCTCTATGAATCCGACAACCTGCGACTCCTTATGTAGCAGATGTTTGTCCCTGTGGCTAGCTTGTCTGAAGACATCTTAAGAGCTCATTTGTGTCTCCTCTTCATTATTTTTTGCTGATATTATTCATTCCCTCGGCTTTACTCCTCTATCTCTGCTTGATTCTGACTCCGTGTCCAACCCAGATTTACTTTCTGATCTCTGGGAAAGGACCAACACCTGTAAACTAGAGATCTCTAGATGTTAAAGACTTAACCTCTTTCCCTCCAGAAGTGCCATACCTTTTACATTTAATTAATTTTCTTTAGTGTTCTCGTTTTTTCTACTTAATTCTCCCGGTGGTACTCACAGTTTGAGTATTGGACTCATTCTTCATTCCAGGATCACCGTCTCGATCTCCCGCCAAGGCTGCTCCTCATCCTGTTAAACTTTATTTTATTTATTTATTTGCCTTGGTGTTTGCCTGGAACTGGAACTACAGACAGTTGTTAGCTGCCATGTGGGTACTGGGAATCGAACCCGGGTCCTCTGGAAGAGCAGACGGTGCTCGCTGAGCCATCTCTCCAGCCCCCCATCCTGCAGATTTATCCTCACCTACTAATCCCCACCTGCCGCCCCTCCTCCCTAAACTACTGAGCATATTGGCACCAGATTTGAGCTACATTCATTCTGGAAATTTCCCTTGTTGAGGAGAGCTAAAGGTCACGATTGCTTAGGGTCATGCTTTCTTGGAGCAGCCCAGTGCTATGACCACCTGCTACAGAGGCTGCTAATGTTGCCCCACCCATGACAGGCCCACAGACCATCCTAGCACTATAATGCGCTTGTGAAGGGCTGAAGTGTTTATTGTAAACCAATTAGAACTCCACTTGTCCTTCTGCCCCATTTAGGTTGAGCTTCTTTCCTACAGGTGTGGATCCTGAAAGCGAGCCGCATGCGCACAGATTCGCAGCTGATTCTGCACACCGGGACACTGCATAGCAGCACTTGCTCTGAACACTGCTTGCTTATTTCCATCACATCCCTATGCCGCTATCCCATAATTACCTGTTTACTCAAGTATCTATACCTAAATATAGTCAGCAACTGGAGAATGAGATTTCAATCTTATCTTTTTATCTTCATTTTCTTTTTATCCTAACTAAGTCCTTCTGGATAAATGAGTGTATAAATAAAAGTGTGAGAGATGGACATCTTTGAAAGCCATGGTGGGGGAGGGAGAGGGAATTCCTAAAATCAGTTCAGTTCTTCCTGAACTATATTTCTTTTTGGAAAAGTTCCATAAAATATGGACTGTCTTTCCTCATATGTATGTTCGATTTACTGGCTTTCATGATTCATGTCATTGTAAGAAGGATAGTTGCAAAGGTCCAGACTTAGAAGCCTGGATTAGATTCTCACAGCGTTGTATACCAGCTGTGTGATTTGGGAAAATAACTCTTCATGCCTCAGTTTACTAGGATAATCTTGCCCATAGATATTGCTAGGTAGTTAGTGAATGAGGCAATACTGTATAGAGTGACAGTATATAGCAGATTTCTATCCCCCTTCTCTTCTGTTCGCTTTTAGATTGAATTCACCCTTCATAAGAGCTTTCAAGGAAATAAATGGTAGTATTTGGATCGTATTGAGGTGATCTCATTAACTCTCTCTTTTTTTTTCTCTTCACATGACCAAATCCATCATTCCCTGACACTCTGCTTATTTTAGAAGGAAAAACAAGTGGCTGAAGGCATCTACTCAGTTGCGCAAGTCCTTGCTTGTTACAGGCTTTGTTATTCATTTATGAAACAACAAATAGACCAGTGGCAAGGGGTGTGGCTAGGTGTGTCTGAGAGTGAATCAAAGGTGAGTGTGTAACACGAATGTAATATTGCCTGATGGGTTTCAGTGAAGTGCGGGAGGGGCTAGAACAATTAACCCGAGCCCCAATGCAAAGTTAGTGTTGATAGTAAGCTACTTCAAATCTCGATATCAATTCATCTGTCTTTCCAGTTGTCTCCCTCTGAATTTTTGAAAAAATATTCTCTCCCTCCCCCTTTCTCAACAGCCTTGGCTCTGCTGGAACTTGCTCTACAGACAAGGCTGGCCTTGAACTCACAGATATCCACCTGCTTAAGCCTCCCAAGTGCTATGATTGATTGAAAGATGTGAACCGTCACTTCTTGGCTATTTTTTTTAAAGGTTTATTCATTTTTATTTAATATGTATGAATATTTTGCCTGCATGTATGTGTATCATGTGTATGCAGTGTTCTTGGAGGCCCAAAGAAGACATCATATCCTTTGAAACTGGAATTGCAAACAGTTATGGGCTGCCATGTGGGTGCTGACAATTGAATCCGGATCCTCTGTTACAAGTAGCAGAAAGTATTTAAAAGCCAGTGATAAGTTCTTAAAAGCAGTCTAAAACTCCAGGCCTGGAACAGATTAAGAAAGAGGGGAAGGGAGTAAGACAAGGTGGGTGGGTGAGGGGACACCCCCACATAGACAAGGTGGGTGGGTGAGGGGACACCCCCACACAGACAAGGTGGGTGGGTGAGGGGACACCCCCCCACATACTCATATACACACACGAAGAAACAAGAAGGAAGAAAAAAAAGAAGAAACTTTTTGTTGTTTTAAGCTGTAAATTTTAGCCTTTTCTGCCTAATAACACGATAGCTGAGGAAAACCCAGGATAACTGAAGTAAACAAGAGTCTCCGAAAGCAGAACTAAAGGTTCTTCAGATTCCTTGTTCTCTATGCTAGAGTGACAGAGTGACGTCATGCCTTCCTTTCAGTCTCTGAGTTGAGTCTGCCCACGTCAGCTCCCACTTCTAGTTGCTAGGTGACTTTCACTGCAGTTCTCTATCCTTATACTTCCACATCCTTGTAAAGAGATAGGACCTAATTAGACCCTTTGAACATCCACTAAAAGCCCTCTTGACCCAGATTGCTTCAAAGACTTAGAAGAGCTTAAAATTTGCCTTTTTGGGTCAGGGATACCCTCTACACACACCCATTAGCAGTAATCATGGGGCTGTATGTGAAATATAAACATGGCTATTGATGGGTAAGGAAACTGGAGGCTTCTTCCTCCTGACATGCACTCTAGATTGAAGTCCATGTGGTACGCACCACATCGGCTTGTTCAGTAAACTATTTTGCAGACTCTCCTGGTCAGTAAGAGACAATTATTCCTCTGCATACTGCTGAGCATAAAAGTGGTTAAACAGATGTCTTGATCTTAATTGGAAAATTAATCAGTGGCCTCTGAGTTGAGTCAATTTTTTTGTTGAGCTAAACAAGACAGAAAAATTGGACCCCAAGACCCAGGGTCAAAATCATAGGTTAGTCTGTTGGACTAACAGGTTTAGCAGGAGCCACTCAACTATAAGAGCCTTGGGGTATTCACAAAGGCAATGATTGCTTTACAGCAGTGAACTAATCAGAAAGTTAAGACTGTTCCGATGTTAAAGCATAAATTACAAACTACTTAACTGCCTTTGGGCATTGGTTAACTATAAATTCAAAGTAAGAGTGTGATAGTTTGAATGTAATTGCCCCATAGTTTCATAAGGAGTGGCACTGTAGGAGATATGGTTTTGTTGGAGTGGGTATGGCCTTGTTGGAGAAAGTATGTCACTGTAGGGGTGGGCCTTGAGGTTCCCTATGCTCAGAATACTGCCCAATGTCGCAGTCGACTTCTGGTTGTCTCCATCACCACATCTGCCTGCACATTGCTATGCTCACCACTGTGAGGATAATGGAGTGAACTTCTGAGCTGAAAGCTACCACTTCAATTTTATGTTTTCTTTATAAGTAGTGTCTCTTCACTGCAATCAAAACCCCAACTAAGATAAAAAGCTTCCTTTGACTTTTAGGATCACCATTCTTCTAGCAAAGATCCCAGGAATAATCTTCTTATGTATGGTCATCTGTTTGGGGTTTGTTTATTTACTTTTTTCCTAAATATCTATTTCCATTTTAAACTCTTCTTTGTAACACTGTGCCTTCTTGATTTACCTTTCTCTGAGACATTTTTTATTTACAAATCGCCTTCTTAAATGGCTTCAAGCTCTTAATTGTTCTCCATCCAGTGGCCAGCCAAAACCTCCACTTTGTCTCTGTTACCTCAGTCTGATATTAAGAAAAAATAATCTAATTAAGTTAGTATAAATTAAGCTATCAATCAGAGTAAGCTTATGAAAATATAGAACTCTGAAAATCAGATATTTTCATGCTCCTCCTTAAGTGTCTCAGGTTGTCTAAGACTCTTTTGAGACTATTAGCAGAGTGGAGGGCTCCACACTAGCTCCTGACAGAGATAGTGACTCTAATATTTGCTTGAGAAACCATTACTAAATTTTATGTAGTTTAAGATTCTGTCATTTATAAAAACTCATCTGTTTCAGGGCTGTTAAAATGGTGTGCCATGGATTCTCCTGAAACATGGTGCATTAGGTGGTAGACCATGCAGAAGGGATGCTGGCTGGAACAAAATGAGTGTTGAGTTTTGACACCAAACTTGGCTCCTGCTACTGAGCTTGGGGCTGATATGGCATTGCTGGGAGGCTAAAGAATCTTCTAAAAGTTGGGCCTTCATAGGAAGAAGTTGAGTCTTTGAGGGTGTGGCCCTCTGAAGGGGTCAATGCCATCCTTTCGTGTGCACATGGGCAGTTACAATGTCAGGCCCTCTGAAGGGGTCAATGCCATCCTTTCGTGTGCACATGGGCAGTTACAATGTCAGGCCCTCTGAAGGGGTCATGCCATCCTTTCGTGTGCACATGGGCAGTTACAATGGCAGGCCCTCTGAAGGGGTCATGCCATCCTTTTGTGTGCACATGGGCAGTTACAATGTCAGGCCCTCTGAAGGGGTCAATGCCATCCTTTCGTGTGCACATGGGCAGTTACAATGTCAGGCCCTCTGAAGGGGTCAATGCCATCCTTTCGTGTGCACATGGGCAGTTACAATGTCA
>PVIH01000606.1:0-92453 GCA_004025045.1 Sigmodon hispidus
TGCGACTCATAAATAACCTCTTCAGCACAACTTGATTGAATGTGGAGTTGGTTCGTCTGGCCAGAAACCTGTATAGCTTGACTAGGAGCCGCAGGTAGATGTCCTGGCTCTTGGGCTCCTTGCGCCGAACTTTTCGGTCTTTGTTGTGGCGGATGTCAACACCCATGATGGCGCCTCCTGCTCCGCCAGGTCTGGAAAGCTCCATGTATCCTCTTGTTCCAACTCCCTTCCCCTTCCCGACCCCTCCTGGTCAGCCTTCAGCCTCCCTCTTCCCCATTTCCCCACCCCCTCCCCAGAAAGTGCAAGAGATTCCAAAGTGGATTAGCTCAGCATCCACTACAGGCAAGTCCAATTTCCTCATCCTACTATCCAGACTGGGTTAGGTGTTCCTCCAAGGTGCCAGCCCATGCACAGAAACACAGTCTGAATCCTCCCCTTGAGGCTCGACATATTGCTCATGTCAGTGGACAGTTGTCTGTCCGTGGAGAGTTTAGTTCCTTTTCCACATGGTTCCCAGGTAGCTGTTCTTGATTCAGTGAGCTCCCCAGAGCTCCAGCCAGCCATCACTGTGAGAATTTTCCTCATAGTCTCTATCCCCTTGCTCATATAGAGTCTTCAACCAATAGCAAAGGTGTTGCCTAAACAAGACTTCCCTCATAATCAAATGAATAACCACCCTAAGTGCCATCACAGAACTTATATCCAACAATGATTAGAGGTAGAGGCAGGGATACATGGCTGAGCACTGGGCTGAGTCCCTGGTCCAGCTGGTAGCGGGGGAGGAGATTCTATAAAAAATTATTTTAAAAGCTGGTTCCAGTGTAAACAGTTAATCTATCTTCAATAGTATCTTTAGAAACACTTTGATAATTAAGCTATAAAGTTGATTTTATTTTTTGTATGTTAGTATTCAGTTGTTTATTCATTAGGCTTCACATTCTATGTATCAAAATTATTTGGCTCATTGTGTTGGATGTTTTGTTACAGGGACAAAACATCAGAGAAAACAACTCTGTGTGTGGCGGGGTATGGGTGGGGGGCACAGTAATGTGTTTATTGTAGTCTCTGATTACAAAGGTTTTAGTCATGAATGGTTCAGGAGAATGAACCTCACAATAGTTAGGAAGCAGAGGGATGAATGCCTGTGCTGTGGGAATTTCCTTTTCCCCATTTACTCTGTCTGGGTCCCTGGCCTATGGTATGGTACCCTTTGCAGGGTGAGGCTTTCTCCTTACCCTGAGCCTTTCTGGACAGATTCTCACAGGCAATTTAAGGACATAATTCCTTAAGATAGGTTCTTTCAGTGTAGTCAAGTTGAAATTAACATCGACCTTGACCATAACATTCAATAAAAGTATCTTTCAAAAACCTCATGTCTTCACCTTTTCCCTCTTTTTATTTTTAAATCAAGCAAGTGAAACACATATCTGAAACATCAAGCAGAGTTTATCATGCTTTTATTTATTTTTTCAAGCTTTTTTTTATTATTACTAGATTCCTAATTACAACCTTAAATAGTATGTCGTTACTATTCAGTCATCTCATTAATGCTACCTCTTCTTAGGACTTCATTCATCATTGTTTTTTAAGAAACAAATGTTGAAAGACACATTAGCACACAACTCAGTCATCATTCTATTCTTAAAATACAATTTACCCACTAAATTTCTTACAAAGTATATTATAGGAATTCCCATATACATATTTACTTTTATGATTATACTAATAAAATACATGAAGAACACAAAAAAGGTAACATAAATCTTAAATAACCAACTACAACTATCATGGTTCTTCATAAACATATGTGAAAGCAGAGTTTACAATAGCCCTATAATTATTAAGTTTTGACTAGAGCACTGAGATAAAAGTTTCAGGCTGTCTTGTTGAAAGCAATTTTGTTTCATAATGAGGTAACCAATGTGATGCCTAAGTTAGAATTCCAAGAGCCCCTAATAGAGACAGATTTTCTTTTTTTTCTCTTTCTTTTTTTATTATGAATAAAGTCACATTTCTATCCATGTATATCCTTATTCAAGGTCCCTTCCCCCTCCCACCCCTTCCAGTCACTCTCTCTTCTCCACATCTCCCCATCTCCTCCCCAGCAAGGGCAGGAGGTCCCAAGGTCCCAATATGGCTTAGTTCAGCATCCACTCCTGGCAAATCCAGTTTCCTCAAACTCAACATCAAGACTGAGTCAGGTGTTCCTCTAGAGGGAGTGGGATCCAAGGTATTAGTCCAAGGTGTTTCAGATTCCAAGCTGTTCAGTGATGGTGGTTTAATGCAAACTGTTCTATAGTCTTTCACAATATACTTCTTAATACCTTGAATAATTTCAATTGGCTTACTTTGACTATGTAGTTTTCCTTCTTTTTGCCCTCTGTAAGTTTACTTTGGTGTTGACTTCTTTGGATCAGACTAGATTATACTTCTTGGTTTCTGAATGCATAATCCTTGGAAATCTTGTGTTGTATTATTGAAAACATATTATGAAAAATGATACACTGAAAATCATTTCAGGTTAAGAAAACAATTTAATTTACTTTGATCATAAGTTAAAATTGGCATGGATGGGTAGATATAGATAAAGCATAAATATCATTATATATGTCAGATGAATCTTAATTTTCTGATCTAGTTAAATGAAGCATTAAAAGTATGATTATAAAAGACAGTGAACAGTTTTTCTTGGCATCAGGAAACACCTGGGAGGAAAGTTTTAGGACTAGTAAGGGAAGAAGTGATAGATTTAGGAGTATTTCACTGCTGGTAAGTTGTGATTACTGGAGAAAACAGTGAGAAACAAAACTGTGTCAGGAACATGGAGGACAGCTGGGAGAAAGCCCTTCCAGTGGATTCAGGTGCCCAGGTGCTTTAGCACAAGTAAGGCTAACAAGAGTTTTCAAAGTGCGATGGAAAGTCACCTAGAAAGTTTAGATGGGAAGTTCCTGAGTATTAGACTCTGTGATCCTGGTGGCAGTATGGGGTTTGTGACCACCCAGTTCCAAAAGTGTATTCATAATTCTGTCAGATGTAGTCAATATGGAGATGTTAGTGTGAACATGTTATTAACATTATTTTTTGTACTCAAAGTAATCTATACAAATGCATCAAGTAGATTCTGAGTTCATATAATTGAAAGCAAACAGAAAATGATCAAGCAGTCCCTGCTTCAGAAAACACACACACACACACACACACACACACACACACACACACACACACACGCACACACACATATTCTGAAATTGTCAAAAGCTAAATGTATAAAAGTGAGAAAAAACAGGTTTGTGCTTAAAAGCAAAAGTTCTGTTGTTAAAAAAAGTTCTGCACAATTTAGTTGTATATGCTTTAGTCATTAATAAATTCAATTCATATATCAAAGAGAAGCCAATATTTTAATGATGTGTTTTTGGCATATCAAAAAGGAAGAAGCCACCTTCTCTCTTTTCTCTCTGCTGACTCTGTCTAAATTTTGGTTTCAACACTCTTTGACCATTTGGAGAAATGATTTGTCAGCTGCTCTGTAAAGAACTCTGAATGCATCAAAGATACTTTAAATGTGTAAGTATTGGGAGGAGAAAGCAGGGCTGTTTCCCAAGACTTTGAATTAATGCTACCTTATTTCTTAGCAGCGTTAGATCTAGTAAATATTTAAATTGCTTTTAAAGACAGATTGCCCTTTTTCATCCCCTACAGTGCTGATGATTTGGTTGTGTCTGATTTTTGGACTGATGTCATCAGTATTGACTAAAAGCATTTTCATGGTTCCTGTTCTCAATATGCTAGATGGGTATTCTGGCCAGCTTTTGTTTCAGAAGGAGAACTTTCTGTATGATGAAAATACTACAACAAGTTGAAATTCTGTAGATTCTGAAATGGAAACTGTCAGAGTAGACTGTGGATGAAATTTAGTAATACCTTTTAAATTGTTATCATTGTGGCGGCTAAAGACGTCCTTGGAAATCCCTTTCTTTCATGCACTTCACTGTGTAGGTATCCAAATTCCCCAGAGCCAGAGGTCTCTACAACTACTCCTGTGCTCTTTGGAAGCCCTGTGCAGAACCTATGTGAATGTTTTTCATGAGTCTCATAATTGCTTGTAGACATGATACAAGCGAAAGTGTGAACTCCATAAAGATGAGAATAGAACATTTCATCTTTTAATCTCTATGGCATACATTACTGAATGAAAAGAACAGAGACTCTATGGATCCTTGTGACGGAATGCCTCATAGTTAAGATCTCTTACTGTATGCTAGAAAACTGTGAATTGAAAAGTCTGAGATTCATTCCTTAATTTAAAAGTATATACAAATCTGAGATCAATGTGAAATATAAAAATATATGATCTATGCAATATGTGTAGTATTTTAAATTATGATTGCAAACATTTCTGTAATACATTCACAGTAAAGAAAGGCAGTTTTTTCCTCAGAGTCTGAGGCTTTTAATCAGGTGTCGTGACTACTCCTGCCATCTCAGCAGCCCAGGAGGCCACAGCAAGACCACTAGACCTCCAGCTTCCTCAAAAAAAGAAGTGGCAATTAAAATTTTCTCCCAGGGTTTCTCACTCTTGTATGCTCTGTTTTTTTCACATATTTTCCTCTACAATTGTACATTACTATAGACACCTTTGTAGTAGTATTTTTGTGTCAGGGCTGCCAGCTTGCAAATAACAACACAGAGACTTACTATTAATTATAAAAGCTCAGCATTAGCTTAGGCTTGTTCCTAACTAGTTCTTATAACTTAAATTAACTCATATTTTTAAACATATGTTCTTCCATGAGGCTTATTACCTCATCTCCATTCTACCCATCCTTCTTCCTTTGCAATTCTACCTTTCTTCTTTCCAGAGTTCTCTTCTCTCTCTGCCCAAAAGTCCCTCTTAAACTTTCCTGCCTAGCTCTTGGCCATTCAGCTTTTTATTACATCAGTCACAGCAAGACAACTTTACACAGTGTACCAATATCCCACAACACACTTTCTTACTGATGTGGTATTTTACATACAGTCTGTTGTATAGATTACTGTAAAATTTGAAATCTCACTTTTTTCCTTTTGGGGAAGTCTTTATCTAGGGCATTTTCAGAGAGGCTGATGGAAACAGGAATGCCAGTTTTCCTCTAACTTGAAATAAGCCTCCATTCTGGCCTCATTCAAACAAGTCAAGATGGATGTGTCCACAACTTTCTGAATCTTTAGACAAGAGATGCTGTAGTCTGTTTAGTACTCTTTATCACTACACTTTATTAATGCTCCTTTCTGTCTGATTAATTTGGAAATCTTTGAAAATCCATAATGTGTTTTTCTAATGTTAAGGAAAATAACATATATTAGTGTGAGGTCTTTACATTTTTTCTATTATTTGAACATATCAGTATTCTAATTTTAAATTTTACTGTCCAATTTACAACTTTTATGTCAATGTCTAAATTATAGTAACCTTTTAAAAATATCCTGTTTTAATGAATGGTTATCTCCTTTTCTTACCTCTAGACAGGATTTCTCTTAATTTTCATGAAAACCATTGATGGTTTTGCTATAATCTTTGTTACATTCTTATTGCATCCCCCCAACATAAACAAAAATATTTTAAGAAATGTGTTACCCCTTTCTTAAGATTCCTTCTCAAGTTTATTTTTATTTATAAAATAAATAACTAGAGCACTTTGATATTTTTATTTATATTTTGCTGGATTTTCAATCCTCTTTATTTTTATTTCCTCTTTATTATTAGCTTAGTAACCAGAACAGAAATTGGTTCTTGTATCCAAAGTAGCATTATTCACATAGATAACCTGTAAATGCCATTATTAATTTCATATCAATTTTTATTATTAGTGGCAAGTCTAATTAATTTATAGCATTCAAAAAGTTCAGCTTGTTAAGTTTTAACATGTGCATTTCGTGTCCATTTTTATTTTTACTAATTTGCATATTTCAGTTTGCTTTCTATGTGAGATATCATATAATTGTCATCCAAGTTAAAATCAATCTTTCTGGTTATTTCTAATTAATGTCTGGTTTCCTGAAACTACTTTTTGTTTTGAAAATTGGATAATATTATAATAGTTTAAATTGCTGATTGCCAACTTCCAAGAGGCAAGGGTCAAAACTTGGTTAAGTGAAACTGCTTTCCAAAAGTTGGTATAATTCTTTATAAGAGTCATCATGAAACAGATGATTTTTTTATCCTGAGAGATTTTGAATCTTGAATCAACAGTTCAATATTTTACACATTACCACAATTTTTCTACCAAAGTTATTGAGGCATGGATTCCAAGTTATACTGAATTCTCTTTAACTTTACTATAATATTAGTTTATGCTTTTTATGCTCCATTTCCTCAAGGAAATTTAAGATGTGATTAGGGTGGCAGATTTAGCCTAATTAAACTACAACAGATGATTAGAAAAAATGAAATAGCATCAATGCTACTTATTTACGCTAAGAGCTTCTTCATCAATTCTTAGAGAAAGATGTGCCAGACTTACGCTTCTTCACCAATAATATCTTCCATTTGACTGATGTCTAAATTAAGCATCTTTACCTAACTGATAGCTTCTACAACTCTTTTCAATATTTCAATATGTCTTAGATAATGACAGCAGTACCTTCAGTAGCAGGGATGTAGCTTTTTCATATCTGTCTTTTTATGATCCATGCATTGTAAATAGTCAGTGGATCCATGAGTGAATGCTTTCTAGATGAATAGAACTGTAGTTATGTATGAGAATTGGGAATGTCATATTATTAGTCCAGTGTTGCCCATCTGGCCCTACAGGCTTCCTTTCTCTGTAAAGATATTAAGCTCTAGATTTTTATATCATTTGTATAAAGGCAAAACAAAAGGCTTTTGAAAGCCTTGTGGTGAGGGTTGTGGATTAAGGGGAAGATTTCTGAGATCAGGTGGGAGAGAGACCACATTTTCTTTGGCTTCCATGATGACTTCTGCAAATGCACAGGTCACATGCACCAGGTCACGTGCCCGTGTGCTTTCTTGCTATGTTCCTCTGACTGGGCTCTAATTGGCATTTCTAATTATCAGTTAGCCCACATTTGTCTCTCTGTAGAGAGACACTTTTTTGAGGCTGCTTTTAGATTATTTCTCTCTGTTTTAAATTCATAGATGAGCTCAAATCCAACATTATCAACAGATCTCATGTACATTTGTACTTGAAGACAGGTGAAAACACATTTCTGAAAAAATTCTAATATTTACATCCATTTTCCCTAGCTTCAGAAATTAGACTCATGGCTAAGTTTTTGTTTCTGGTTTCTGACTGTCTATTGGGGTATGTGACTGAATTTGTATTATTTCTATTTTCATTGTCATCCCAATTTAGTTAATGTCCCATCAGTCTGTACTCAGTTTTCTTACAGCAATTGAACTGTCTTATTTTTCTGGTCTACAATAAGCTGCATACAACTGCTTACTCATCATATTGATTTATTCTGAGCTCTTTTGGTGCCTTATATTAGCCATAGTTAATATCTAGACTCATTAGCCTGGGATTCAAGCTGGCCTTTCAAAACCTATATCTATGGTTTTGGCTCCAGCACATCAGCTTTTGAAAGCAGCTATTCATGCTGGTCTTGCGGTCTTTCACATCTGGATATTTTTCTTATTCCCCTTCAAGTTGTTTTTTTAACATAAAGTTAGCCTATTCTAGCTTCTACTTTTTGCTTATTAATTTCCTTAGAATCCCTGTAGCATTCTCTAAGTCATGCATTTACCTAAGTATGATGGTGCATGCTTGTAATCATAGCACTTGGAAGGCAGAAACAAAAGGATTGCAAATTAGAGACCACAGAAAGAGTTTATCTTTTAAAAGAGGAATGTAAGGCAAGACAATACTGGATATATTATCTTATTAACAGACTATATTTTGTAGAACAGTTTTTAAGTTTGTAGAAAAAAAATGGGTGCTTTCTTTGATACACAAACCCAGAAACATTTTTCACATGCAGTTTGTTCTAATTGATGAACCAATAATTATATGTTAATATTAACTAAAGCCCATTGTTTACTCTGGGGGTTTGTTCTTTGTGCTGTGCAACTCTGTGAGCTTTTGTAAAAAAAAAAAAATGTTATAATCTTAACATACTTACCATCACAGTATCAAAGCCTTTTTTATAACTTCAAAAGTCTCCAGTGGCACAACTACTTCACTTTTGAACTTCTGTGAGTTTAACTCTTTTGTGTACCCGGTGTAAATGGAACTGTGTGTTTGGGATTTCTGCATGTCTCTCACTAATTTTACTTAGCATAGTGTCTTCAGGGTCATTTATGTTATACCATATGTCAGAATTTATTCCCTTTGTAAATCTGAGTAGCATTTTATTGTTGCATATATCACATGTATCTGCTAATCCATTGGTGAATACATCTATTACTTCTATCTCTTGGTTTGTTATGAGAATGGATATGAATAATATCTTTAAGATCCTCTTTGCTTGTGTTGTTTTATATTTGTTTCCTTTTTAAAAAAATACGGTCTCCATCCATTGACTGGAACTTGCTGGCTAGTTCAGACTGGCTTCTAACTTGTGCACACTCTTCTGCCTCCCAAGGGCAGGTGTTACAGGTGTGTGATACATGCAAGATGATACTCTAATTCTACTTTTTTTAAAAGGTGCATTTATTATGTATACAGTGTTCTGTCTGCTTGTATCCCTTCTGCAGGCCAGAAGAGGGCACCAAGCCTCATTACAGATAGTTGTGAGCCACCATGTGGTTGCTGGGAATTGAACTCATGACCTCTGGAAGAGCAACCAGTGCTCTAACCTCTGAGCCATCTTTCTAGCCCCTACTTATACTTCTTTTGAGTTTATACTTGGAAGTGACATTTTGGGGTGATATGCTAATCTACATTTAGTTCTGGGAGGACCCACCATTTTTGTGCTCCCTGCAGGAAGTAACATTGCTTTTCTTCTTTGCATAACAAGTCTTTTGTTTTCTGTCATTTTCTTAAATATCATTTTAACCTTGGAAATTCATTTTTACTTTTGTGTCTTAGTTTGAGGTGTGTTATAACATACCTTACACCTCATTCATTCTTTTAGTAAGTATGCCCTCTTGTTGATGAGCATGTAAATAAGTTTTTTTTTTCTCTTGCAGAGGAAATTTGAAAATCTCTAACATTTCCTTTTGATTCTTTTCTGGAGCTTGTAACTCAGCTTATATTACTTACACTTTTTTTCATATTATCTGGATTTTCCTTAAGATTTTTTAACATGTTAATATTATTTTACATTTCTACTCAATAGTTTAAAAATGTCAGCCATATCCATGTCAAGTTGTGGTGCTTCATTTGTATTTTTCGACTGGGTTTTAAACTTTAACATTTTGTAAATTTGTGGTTAAAACTCATAATGTCAAGTAAAAGAAACTGAGTTAGATAGGTCTTAACAGGAGTTTACTTAGTTTGGAGTTAGGCTATGCTTACTAGTTGCTGCAGCTGATAAGTGTCTGAAGCTAGAATTTCTTCAACTATCTTTGTTTTTTTTTTTTATCTTGTTCTCTTTGGACTTCCCTAAGATTCCTTCCTAATACAGTCTGTTACTGAGAGGGATAGCTGTGATCCACTCACTGATGGTCTACTGGTGCCTGATTTGCAGGTTAGGAAAGTATTAGGGAAAATGTTCTGATGTCCTATAATTGGTTTCTCTCTCTCTCTCTCTCTCTCTCTCTCTCTCTCTCTCTCTCTCTCTCTCTTTTTTAATGCAAGCCAGTTTCCTTCATCTTTATCTATTATACATGATTCTTTTTCTTCCTCCCTGCTTAAGATAGGAAGGCTAGAGGAAGCTGAAGTTGGAACTTCCTACAAGGAAAAGAAAAAAGACTGACTTGTCTGACTTCCTGCTTCTAGGTCAGCTAGGCCCCTCTGAAAAAGTGAAAGTATATTATTGAGTTTGATTTGTATAACTAATGTCTATGGGAAATCTATAGTAACTTCTACAAATTATGCTTGAAAATAACCAAGTAGACTGGGTAAGAATTTAAAAATTCTCTAATATGTATATTTATCTTTGGGCATTAACGTCAGAAAATCATGGTGACTGAGAAAGATGTTTACTAAATGATTCTATTGAAAGCAACTCATTGATACAAAAGGGCTAATACAGTCTCATAGTGTTCCTGGGAGGCTGGACTGATTCTGAGCACTTTCATGCTGCCAGTCTCAGTCTTTCCCATCCAAGGGTGAGCAAGAGAATGGAGAGGGGAAAGGAGGGGAGGGGAGAGGAGAGGGCGAGAGGGGAGGGGAAAAGAGAGAATTTGGGCTTATGGCCAGGCCTCTTAAAAAATAAAATAAAATAAGCATAAATTTAAAAATACATACACAATCCAGCTGCACAAAAAAACAAACAAATAAAGAAGCCACAGACCACATGACAAAACAAATTAATAAAATAAATTAAATTAAAATACTAAAACCGAATAGTATAGCTAAGCCATATAAGCTAGGCCAAGTAACATATAGTTAATATAAGTCTTCATATTATTATTTAAAACTAAATAACAAGACTACAAACAAGCCTAACAGGCTAAAAACCTCTACCACATGAATCCCAAATCTTAAACTTTCTCCAAGGACACACCCTAGGTGCTACCCTAAGATCTAGGTGTGAAGAATACCTATACAGTGTGTTTCCCATTGCAGGGCATTTGTTAGGTAACATCAGGGATCTGGACATTTAATGGATGGCATTACAGTTTTCATATTTTACAGACAAGTGAGGTTTTATCTTTTGCTCTAGTATTTGATGATTTATCTTTTTATACTAAGCACAAATGTATTTCAAGTTTAGGAGGGACTATGGAGGCATGTCTCTGTAAAGATCATCAAGTTTGCTTGCCATATTTGCAAGCTAAGGTTAATTGTAGATTCCTCAATGCAGCATCTAAATTAATGAGTCCAGTGGGAATCAAACATGAGTCTGTTCTTCTCACTGTTATTAGTTTATTGAATAAATTATAGTGGATTATAGGACTATGAGATATTCTTTGGTGACAGAAGGCATTTTTAAATGTAGAATTCCTACAAGTCTCCCAAATCATTAAAATGCATGAAGCACACATGCAACAGATGGCAAAGGGTTTGAACTAAATATGTGTGACTCTTCAGCTACTTAGTTTTACATAATAATGTGTTTGTGCAAATAAGGTGATGACCTTTCCATGATAACTTCTACAAATACACAGAGCTGAATGTGCTCACTGGAGTTGCTAAAATCTGGCATTGATAGAACAGAAAGAATTTTTCTAAATCTTCAGTTATAATTTTTCCATTGTGTTACAAGACAGCAAACTCATGTCACCTGGAGTTTCTTTTCTCTGAATTTTATTTTTCTGTTTCCTTTACAAAAATTACTTGAACAACTAATGTAATGTTTTATAGCATTTCATTTTCCTTGTTAAGCCTTAAAAATCTATACCTTTGAGTATAAGCATCTTTAATATTGTTTTGTTTCTGAAGCACTTAATCCAGTTGTTTTATTTACTTTATTTGGAAACAGCTCGGTCATGTTTCTGACTTAATGTTTGGTAGTTAGACATAGAGTTTGACAGTTCATCTATCAGTGTTGGATAGCAGTACATTTTGAAATGTAGTTGCTTTAATTATTCCATTACTATTGTGATGAGGAAGATTAAATAATCCTTAAGAATAGCTCTAAAGATACCGGTATGGGGGGGAATGTAAACAATCCTGAGTTGGACTGACAAGTAGACTTCCACTGCACTCTTATCTGATTAAACCAGGTAACATTCAAACTTGGATTTACCAGTGGGTCATTAAAATAGGATAAAATGTCTATAATTAAGAATATATGCAAATACATGTAGAAATTTAGTATAGGATAAATATAGGTTCTCAAATGCCTGGGTTAGACATCTCAGTAAACAGTGCTGGGACAATTGGGTTGCCACTCAGAAAAAGATACCTTATATAATATATTATACTCCAAAATAATGGCTTCAAGTTCTAAATGTAAAACAATAATAACAACAAAACTATGGATGTACATACATATACATGAGAGTCCTGGAAGATAATATGTGGTATTTTTAAGCCTTATACAGAATTTAGAGGCAAAAACTGAAAAAAATGATAAAGTTGACTGAATAGGAGATTTTTGTAGCCAGAACTTCATAAAAGAAAAAGCACAATAAAAGATTCAAACTATCTAGCACAGATAGAGGCTGATATCTTTAATATCTAAATAACACAAATCCAAGATACAAACTGGGTATGGTGTTATTCAGGCTAGAAAGAACAAGACAAATAAATGAAGAGAGAGAGGGAAGGGGGAGAGTGGCATAAGACAAGAGAAGAGGAGAGGGGACAGGGGAGGGACAAACTTGTGGTTTAGCTCGCTGGTTGAGATCTTGATTTTGTGCAGCTAGATTTACAGACTCTCAGTACTACAAAGAAAAGAAAAGGAAAACAAAAGACTGAAAATCTGTAGAAAAAGAGAAAGACATGGACATTTATCACAAAAGGGTAAAACTGATCTCAGACATGGCAAATGCTTATTAGACTTACTTATAGTCATATATTATATAAAATAATTAAATGATGTTCTTCAACCTTTAAAATGGCAATGTAAAAAAATGATGAATTTTATGGGTGAGTCTGAAGGGAAATACTCTGATTCTTGTAGAACTTCAAACCAACTACCACTCAGGTAGAAGAGAAAGCTGCTAAATTTTCAAGGAAACACTTGTTTATCTTCTTACTAAGAAATCTCTCTTTTAAGAATGTGTCACACTATCTTTCAAACTCTTGAAAATTCACATTTATGAAAATATGCATAAAAATGATGTCTATGATTGTAAAACACCAGTATTAGCCTTACTACAGAGTGTGTGGTTAAATGACGACGTTTTCTCTCCACCCAGTACAATGGAAGGTGCTAATGAAGAGATATCCTTGAATTTTCTTGAAATTATTTCTATTAAATTCTGTTAGAGAAAGATACAGAAAAAGATATAAAAATGTATCTCTAGAGCAGTATTTATAATGTAGGAAACAAGATAAAAAGTTACATTTGTTTTCTACTCTTTTGAATATTAACACAAAAGTGAGGTTTAGGGATGTAGCTCAGTAGTAGAGTGTTTATCTAACATGCACAAGGACTCAAGTATAATATTCTAACTCCACAAAACTAGCCCCCCAAACCTAAACAAACAGACAAGCCACCTAAAAACATGCAGGGGAGATGAATCTAAATCAGAGTTAATTAGTCACCTAGAAGGAGTAATAAATGTGGTGGAAAGAACATAGGCTATGACCGGAGTAGAAAGAAAAATATTCAGTTTGTAGCTTCTGTATTGCTTTAGTTAAAGAATTAACCAGGATTGTGTGTAGGGTAGGCATGAAATGAATATATATGATGACAAAGCTACCTGTATTATAAATGAGTCAAATAAACAAACTGAAGGGATAGGACCCCAAAGAACTAATATTGAGCATCTTTGGAAAACAGTTTTGACTACAGCGAACAAATACTGTACTTTTTTTTTATTATTAAGTATCAGTCTTGATAAACTAATCATACCAGTTAACTATTCTGTAACTACCTCATATGTATTCTAGTACTGAGCAACTAAGTAAATGAATTGTAGATTACTGAACACATTTTGTTTGGTATTATAATAGAGATTCTGAGTCAGAGATTGGGAAAAAGTTGAAATATCAAAGACAGGAAACAAACCACAGCCATTTTTCATCTAGCCCACTCCTCAGTCCTGTCTCTATGAATCTTCTGATCTCAAACCCCTCTATCCTCAGCTGAAAAGGGAAGTGGCAGGGGAAGCTAAACTCTTTCCATCTCTCCCTATACCCAGCTATCTTACTTCTATGTTCAGCATTCCTAGAGCTAGGATTAAAGAGATGTTCCACCATTGCCTGGCACTGTTAGGCCTTGAACTCAGAGATCTAGCTATATCTCTGTGATGGGATTAAAGGCGTGGTCACCATTCCCTGACCTTCATGGCTTGTCTCTGGCTGTGGTTCTGTTACCTGATATTCCAGACTATTTTTATTAACTGTACAATATATCACCACACAGTAGATAATGACAATTTGGTTTCTATTGAGAAAGAAGTTATAGACTAGAACAGAAGTTAGACTGTAATACACCTTGTAATAAAGTGGAACCAAAGGTATTAGTATGACCTTTTCCTCTATATGTACATTTATATGTATAGTTGGATATGTGGAGACCTATACACATAGAGTTTTATATATATGTAAGTTAATACACACATATATACATATTTCTTTTAGCTCTGTCTGCTGGATAGTCTAAGGAGCAGTAGTTCCTCAGTAGCAATGAGGATATACTGGCTGATCTTAATTTTTACATGCCATTTTCCAATTTAAAAAACAAAACTCTCAAATTTTTATTGCTCTAGGACTAAGCATAAAAATTACAGTATGATCCTGGGATCACCTTGAGGAGTTAGAAAATAAAGAAATGCTTGAAAAAGAATAGCAGCCAGTAAAAACCACATAGGAACTATTCTATTCACAACCAAAACTCATTCACCATCTTTTTAAAACTGAAACTTAATGCAGTAACTCAGACAGCAGCTTTTGAAAAACATTCTAAAACAATACAAACACACCAAGGAATGAAGATGGAAAACCTAAAAGTCTGTTTTCATAATTGAACCATCATTTCTATAAGATTAGAAAGCTTTGTACGTGCAGTGAACCCTGCAGTTTGTAACATGCATTAGTCTTGAATCTGAGATGAGGGATCTTAGATGGCATTCCAGCATACACTTTGCAAAGTGTGTGTGTGTGTGTGTGTGTGTGTGTGTGTGTGTGTGTGTGTGTGTATGTGTTTAGAACTCAGGCTTCAGTAAAGTTGTGTGTTGTAGAACAGGGAGAATGGTGCCAGAAACCCTTGATTTCATACTGAATTTGATTCCATATTGATTTTTGGAATACTTTTACTGTTGCCAGATTTTTTCAGTCTTCATTCATGCATGTGACCTCCATATGAGGGTATAGCTATTATTTTAAGTAGCTAAGTATTTAGTTAATCATTGATATAATCATAATTTCTTCCTCTGATAATTGTACTTTGATTATGTAAATTAACAGTGAGGGAAGTTAGATAAAGAAGATTGATGTGGGAATGTCTTTCTATATGCTGTGAATATCCTTCTTTAAATAAAGGAACTGTTTTGGCCCATGACAGGCATTGTAAAAGTAGGCAGAGGAATTGGAGCATAGGTAGGAGAAGGAGGGTGGGGTCAGAAAGACAAAATCAAGACACCCAAGAAGAAACATGTAAGGTAACACAGGTGAGCCATAGACTATGTGGCAGGACAGAATAATGGAAATGGGTTGAATTAAGATGAAAGAGCTAGCTAGCAATATGCCTGAGCCATTGGCCAAACAGTATGAAATTAATGTAAACATCTGTGTGTTTCTTTGGGACTCTGGGATTGCTGGTCCAGATAAGCAATAAGCAGCCACAGCAGGTCTAAATTGTGGAGCTAGGTTGGCCAGAAATCTCCTACCACAGAGGATATTGTATTTTTTTTTAACTTTAAATCTAGAATCTAAAACAAAACAAAATGTGTGTTTGTGTGTGTAAGAATGTCTTTGTACATGTAGATGCTCAGGTACTGGCATGTAAAGCTCAGAAGAGGACTCCAGTGTCACATGGCATGTATCACTGTCTTATTTCCTCGAGACAGGAGCTATTACTGATCCTGGAACTCACTGGTTTAATTGGCCTCTCCCAGCTTCCTTCAGGATTGGAGTTATGGCCATGAAGTTCATGAGAACAGAGAACCAGAGCTCAGGTCCTCATAATTGTGTAGCAAGCACCTTTCTCATCTTAATATCTTTCCAGCTCCAGAGGCCAATGTTCTTAGTTGTCTAGATCAGAAATTGTAAAACATAATTTCCCCCATATTTCATTGCCTAAGCAGTTAATGTGTACATGCAAATATGTTCCTAAAAATGTTCACAGAAATGGGTGTATTGGATACTAATCCTATGGCCTCTTTTGGGTTCCTGTAGAGTTTATTGACTGATTTCTAACTATATGCCATGAAGCTCTAATGGAGCCTGACTCTGAAGAGGAAATAACTCACAAAAAGGGAAATTTCCAAAGAGGTCAAACAGTTGGGCTGCACCATTATATTTTGGGAGAGAGAAAGTTTGGGTAACAAACAACAACTCCAATATTCTGTGTGTGTATTTCTTAAATATTTTATTCTTTTAGTTTTTTAATACTTGAAACAACCATAAAAGATCTCTAGAATCTAGCTTTTGCTTTTTGGAAGGGCTGGCCCTAAATCCTGAATGGGTTTGTTCTGTTTAGCTATATTTGTGAGAGATGATCTCCCTGGAAAACCTAACACCAACAAGTGTTGACCTTTGCATTCAAGACATTTTCTTACTTTTTTCTTTTCCTTCTAAATCCCTTAGACTTCATATTTTATTTTATTTTGTTTGCCCTGTTCAAAGTGTTTTCTCACTTTTATCTGTACTTTGGAAATACATGGTCAGATTTAGCATGTGTTTAAACTGGCATAAACCTACCTTAGATTTTTCTGTTGAAAGTTGTGATCAGTACTTACACACTGCTTATTGTGGTTGCTTTTTTAAGATAGTGACAGTGACTAAGATGAGCTTTATTCCTCTTTGCATGTAAGATATTGAGAAGATGGAATGTGTTGATCACAGGGCTCAATGAGGCTTCCAGTAGCTACCTCACACTGTTTGGTAATGTGTCAGTTCTGATGCATTGCACCCACTGTGCTTAACTTACCTTGTTTCTGTTCCTGATAGAATATTATATTCAAATCTTTTTTTTTTCATTGTGGAAAACATATATGAATATATAAAATTTAAAATTTATTTGAACTATTTTAAATGTTCAACTCAGTCATTAAAAGAGAGTTTCACTATGCCCAGTCATAAGGATGCCTTTTTATTCAAGGAGAAACAGGGAGTCATTTTGGAAGTGGATTTATTTATAAAGTTCAATTTAATAAAATCAGGAAGGAAACTTCTATTCAGATTAATGAAAAATTCTATAAAAATGGTGGTCAGAACAATTTAAATGTAATTGACTCTGAGTCATGTCCATGCTAAGATTTCTACTTAAAGATATTAAATTTATTTATGTTATGTGTATGAGTGTTTTACCTTAATGTATGTCTGTGTACCATGTGTATGCCTGATACCAACAAAGGTCAGAAGAGGGTACCAGATCCTTAGGGAATGGAGTTACAGAGAACCCTAAATTACCATGTGGGTCTTGGGAATCAAACATGGATCCTCTACAAAATGACAGGTACACATAATGGCTAATCTATCTCTACAGCTCCTGTGCTTTTAATTTTAATTTTTGTATGTTTTTAATCACTCTTTGATATTGTTTGCGTATAAATCTTTTCTCTTGTGTTATATGAAGTTTCTGGCCTACCCTACACCTGAGATCCAGACCAGCAGTCCCACATAATCACACAAAGTATTATATTAATTATATGCTGTTTGGTTTATGGTTCAGGCATATTACTTGCTAATTTTTACTTTTAAATTAGCCCAGGATTAGCCAAGTGGCTTAGTATCTTTTCTTGGAGCAGCATTCGCATCCAGCTTCCTCTGCATCTCCTTGGCATCTCTGTTCTACTCTTTCTTTTCCCAGAGTTTTCTTAGCCCGGTAGTTTTATCTATACATCCATTCTGCCTTCTGTCCAATTAGGGATAAATATTTACAATGTACCAGAGCACAATTCCACAACACTCATCTTTTTTTTGGACATTCTTTTTTGACATGTTGAGGATGCTCAAACCAGATTATTTTATTAATAAATTTTAGTAAAATATACATAGTAAAATTTATTATTTGACTCATTTAACATGTATAATGCAGTACACTCATTGTTACGCAACTATACCACATCTGTAGAACTCTCTCACCATCTCAAGCTGAAAGTACACCCAATAAATGATAGCTTTTGGTTATCTCCCTCTCAGCATCTGGTGACTACTAATTTTCTACTACTAGGTTACCTTCTTGCTGTAAACCAAATCAACCTTTTAAATCTATTTATTATATTACCAATAGGTGTTATGGAGTAGGTTGGTAGCTGTTCTGATCAGGAAAGATAGAGGTTAGCAATTTATTGTAACTAAGTCACACCATTTGGAGGGAAGCTAATGACTCCAAGTTTAATGTGGAGAACACATTTTAGAAGCTAAATCTTCTGTTTATAATATAAATATTTTTGTGTACTTAAGATTTTTGTTCAGATATATTTTATGTAGGAAACATTGCACAAACATTTTTATACCAGCCATTGCTTAAGTGGAGCAGTATATACATACATACATATGTAGGGGAAAGTGGCCAGCCGAAGAAAACCCACCCTGACTCTGAAACCAGAGCCAGTGAAGGAAACCCACCCTGGCTCTGAACTAGAGCCAATGAAAGAATTCCACCCTAGCTCTGGATCAGAGCTAGTAAGAGAAATTCACCTTAACCCTGAACCCAGAGCTACTGAAAGAAACACACCCAGGATCTAAGACCTGAGTCCGTGAAATAAATACATTTATCCCTGAACCCAGAACCAAAAAGATTTGTTCCCTGCCTCTGAAACCAGCACCAAAAAAACACACTTTGGTCCTACAATCGGAGCCAGTGAAAGAAATGTGCTCTGGCCTGGAAGTCTCCCTAGAAACCTCTGCCGCCCAAGAAGCGCTATATAAGTCCTGAGCCCACAGCCCTATTGTGCTGTCTTCTACCACCCTGGGCTGAGGCAGCCACACTCTCCTGGATCCTTTTCTTCCAATAAATCTCTTAAATAAGGTTTGGGTGAAGATCTTTCACTGCAGGAACAGCAGCAGCAGCACAGCCTGGATGGAGATAGCTGAGGGAGTGGAGCTATAACTTTCTTGGGGCCCAGGAGACCTTCCCTGGCTGGGCCTAGTTGTTACCTTGTTACATTCCCTTAACAGAGAGCAGCCAGGAGCAGAGAAGTGAAGCCTTCAGCTGGCCACTGTAGCACCTTTGCCCAGGAGACCCTGTTAACATTGGGGAAGCCTTTTTGTGAAACAGGGCTGTAAGCTGCTGTCTAGGCTTACTGTGGCCTGTGCTGTTCATTGGCTCCTGACTGCCTGAATACTTTTCCATTTGAGCTGCAGTGCTCAGTATGCCTGGGCTTCTGACTGCCAGGATCTCTTTCCATCTGGGCTGCACAAATACCTACAACATACATACATTTGTGTGTGTGTGTGTGTGTGTGTGTGTGTGTGTGTGTGTGTGTGTGTGTAAAATTCAGTGATGTGACTAAGATAATAGCATCTGGGCGGGGCTAGGCTAATTTTATTATTTTGCATTTTTTAACTTATATATACAGTCAGCACTATTACCTGAGTTACTGTCCAGGCTTTTGAGCTTTCTCTCTGTCCTGGAAGAACAACAACAAAGCAATAAATCCACTACAAAACAGTGAAAGTTAAAGTAGTTACTAAGTAATTATTTTCTTCATATACCTTATTTCAATGTTTCTGTTGCATTCACATTGGTTTGTCTATGTGCATTTGGGCAGTGGCCTAGTTAAAGTCCTAGTTTAATGCCTGTTTATTTGAGAATGAAAATTGTGTGTTTCTTGAATACCAACAACAGTGCAAAGATAATTGTTGGTGTTTGATAGTTTAAAACTATTTTTATAAGCATTTATTTTATAACAGGCTAGCAGATCTGTGTGGATATTGTATGTTAATCATACTTGGGATTAGATTGGTTCACATTTTGGTTAAATATTGACTTTCTTTTTGCTCTACATGTTCAGGAATTTCTGTTAGTTATTCATTATTCCATTATTTCTTGACTATTTATTTATCAAAGTAGAGTAAAGGAAAGCCTGATGAACTGGTTTGCTAAAATTTACTGTTTCCTCCCAGAGTTTTATAAAACCAAAATGTAATTGATCCATCATAAAAGTTCTTTTTCTAAAGTGGACATTTTAGTGTTTTATAATATTTATAATGTTGTATAACTAACATCAGCATCTGATTTCAGAATATTTCTGTCACTCCAGAAGAAATCTTAGCTGTCATCTCCCTTTGCTTCCTGCAGCCCTTCCCAACTACTAACCTACTTTCTTTCACTGAAGATTTGCTACCTGAGCATTTCATATAAATTGCTGAGCTGGTCTGTGATCTTTGTGTCTGCCTTCTTTCATATGGCACAATATTTTAAAGGTTTCTTTAAAGACACATTGTAGCATGTATCAATACTTTATTCTTCCCCCTTTTGACTATATACTATTCCTTGTTCAGATATGAAAATATTTTATATATTCATTTGTTGATAGAAATTTTTGTTTCTGCTATGAATTATTTTTTCTATAAATATTTTTGTACAGTATTTGCATGAATTACATTTTTGAGTCTTTTAGTTAAATATTTAGGAGTGACTCTATTCAATATATTTATTGCTGTGCTCAAATACCATGACTCAAAGCAACTTATAGGAGAAAGGGTTTATTTTCACTTATGGTTCCACAGGGCTAGAGTCCTTATTGGCAGGGAAGGCAGTACATGCTGCAAAGCAGAAAGCTAGCCAGCCATATCTTTACCCACACAGTAATAGAGAATGAACAAAAAGTGGAGTAAGGCTGCAAAACCTCAAAGCCTGTCTCTAGCAGTTTCCTCTAGGAAGGTTGAATGTCCTAAAGATTCCATAACCTCCCCAACAGCACCACTAGATGGAAGACATATTTTATTCCACTAGTCTGGGTCATATGTTAATCTTATTTAACTTTTTGAGACATAACAAATGGTTTCCCATAGAGACCATTTTATATCCCCAATATTTGTGTATAATGGTTTAATCTTTCCTGATTGTCAACAGTACTTGTAAATTTTCATCTTAAAAATATTACAGCCACTCTAGTGTTGTGGCATCACACTGTTGATTTGATTTCTGCTTCCCAGATATCTAAGGATAATGAGACTCTTCATATCAGTTGTATATGATCCTTGTAAAGGGGTTGAACTAACCATCTCTGTATTTTCTGATATTAGTATATGTGCTCCCGAAGTGAACACTTAGCATTCACATGCATCTGCAGAAATGCTTCTCTGTGTTCTTCATCCACTTTCATTGGATTATTTCCTTTATTTAAGCAATTAAGTTTCTAGTTGTGATGAAGTCCAGTTTTTATGTTTTTAGATTTGGTTGGTATTCTTTTGGTGTCCTATGTGACATATGTCATAGATGTGAAATCATTACTGTGTTCAGGTTGTATTTCTCTTAAAACTTTATAGTTTGATAGCACTTGCATCTTCATCTCTTGTTGCTGCACTCTATGTATGCATGGGTGTGTGTGTGTTTGTGTGTATATACACTTACTTATAGGTGTGGGAGATGGTGTGGCACTCAGAGGACAAGGTTTTGTGTTGATTCTTATCTTTTTCTTTTCTTGAAACAGTCTCTTGTCATTGTTTCATAGACCTAGTTGGCTGTATTCTGCTTTCTGGACCTCCCTTGTTACCGTAGAAATGCTGGTATCACAGATAGGTGCTCATGTGGCCAAATTTCCATGAGTTCTGTGGATTTCACTTAGATCCTTCCTCTTGCATGGTAAGACCTTTGCCCACTGAGCCACCTCCTTTCCATCCTTCATGTGTCTGAAGACATTTTTTAATGTGATATGAGATTAGTATCACAAATGCAGCTTTAAAAAATACTTTTTAGAATAAGTTGAAAATGTAGAGTTGAGGAAATTGTGTTTTCCAAAGTCTTTTATCCTTCTGTAGAGATGAAACAGAGATTTTGGACTCAGTGCTTGTACTACCATTTGTCTGAATCAATTTTCTTTGGACGCTTTCTTTCTTGAATTTTTTTCACCATTTACACTAGAGTACTAGCCTCTAAACTTTCTTGCCAGAGCAGGCTTACAAACAGAAGCAAAGAAACTTGTCAAGGAAATCATCATGATGATGTTTTAAATGTGACTATGTAGAACACCTCAAAGGTCCTCTCCTCAGGGGAAGGAGAGAAACTCCTGATGATCCTTGTGTCGTCATCCTTTCTTCTAGGACAGCAGATGTTGAGTAAGAAGTGACTAGTGTTAAACGACGCTGTCATAAAGTGACTCATGAACTATTAACAGACTACATACAACTGGTTTCTTCTTTGACCTAAAATGTAGTTTTATAATTCTAACTAAATTTATCAAATGCAGCATTAAACAACTTACTTTTATGCCCTAAAAGTTCCTTTGTAGTAGGAAATTCTAAAAGAAGCAGCTCAAGTAAATTTAGTAGGGATCAATTTCTCTGTTAGCCAACTGTGTCCTCCTGCCCCTTGCCGCCTGCCATGATAGTTTCTTGTTTTGTTTCCTTTTGTTTTTTCCTCTCTTTGCAGTTCTTACCTGTTGGTGTGCTTGATATTTAGGATCACACTTGTTGTAAGTTGTCCATTGATTCTTCATGTCCTCTGTCTGTACTGAGCTGGGTTTTAACTGGTGGGCTCCCTCATGGTAATAGGCAATATTCATGACTTTGATGTTGGGATACTTATCACTAACCCAAGATAGTGGAAATGGGATTTAGTTGTCCAAATTGGATAGTTCATTCTGAGAGGATTAAAAATTAGAATAAATCTAGATTATGAAGAACTTTAATTATGAGCCTAAAGGATCTCAGCTTAAGCTTGACTACATTAGTATAGCCTTTGTGATCTCTCTATTATTTGTATCTCAGGCACCTGTGATGTTTGGTAAAACTTTGAATTTCTGCTTCCTGTCAAAGAATCACAACTCTGAGCTAAAACTGTGGGAATACACAAATTGAAAATACTTCTGTGCAAGTTTTAAATTCACTGTTGATCTACAGCTATTGCTACACATAGATGATTTGAAGAATTTTCCCTACACTTTTTCTTTTTGGTGTTTATGTTTATAAAGTAGAAAACCTTTGCCACAAAAATTTTCGAAGTAATATCTACTTACAAGAACTTTTGACTTATTAATAGTTGTTGAAAATATGGTTCCCAAGTTTGTTTTAAAGATTTATGCATGTTTCATGCATGAATTTTATATGAGATAATTTGAAGGCATGCTTTCAGGATTTTCTCATAAGCACAAATTTTCTTCGAAAGTGTCATCTAAATCTTGTCTGTTCTTCACATGGTGTCTCCTGCTGTTGTACAACACTAAAATAACAATGTTGTTTTTATCCATTAGAATATCACTAGAAGACATTGGGAATTGGCTCATTTGCCTTAAATTTTTTTTAACAAATAAGGCAGTGTTTTGAGTTATGCCAGATGTACACATGAGAGATTTGAGTGCACTTGTAGAATTTAAATTGAAATGCTAATGAGATTCTGACAGCCAGAAAAAAACAACACAGCCTACATTTTCATCTGTTGTATTAAAGTCATTATTTAACTGGAAAAACACATTATTTAGAGCTGTTTATTTGTGTGTCATTTGTAATTCAGCTCTTAAATTTTATCCAATTAAAGTGCTTCTCATTCCATTTCACTTGATGCAGCAGGCTGTATTGTGCATTCATCTTCTTCGTTTCATTCAGTCCTAGAGTGACAGTAACTCAGATGCATGAATGCAACAGTTTTTCTCTTTAAGCGCTTACATGTATTGCTTCATGCTGTAATGATGCTACATTGACATCTTTATTTTCCATTTGTAGTAAACCCAGTGAAATTTCATGGTAGATTATCACACAAGACTATTTATTGTTAGTTCATGCTTTGGTTATTTTAGTTATTGTTCCAGGATTCCTAAAATTTCAAAGTAGAGGGAAATGAAATCAAAATGTTAACCAGACAAATTTTGTAAAAGATAAATAGATCCTAATGATAATTGAACATAAGGCTTTAAATCTTAAGTTATTATTGTAACAAAGCTCCCCAATGCCTTACAACACAGACTGCCTTTTTAAAAGACTTGTTTATTATCTATTTGCATGTTTTTTTTTCCTTTCTAGTTTTCTCACAGCTCCTTTGAACAAAGACTTTTTGTGAATGTTTGAGATTTCCCAATTAGAGCAGCCTTTGCTTTTCTACTTTTTTCTATCTACTCAGATGGGTTAAGTCTATTTGAAGTGATTGAGATGTAAATTTTTAACTATGTATGTGAAAGTCAGTACTATTAGAGTAAGAGATAGTACTACAGAATTTCTGGATTTGCGTGCTGCTGGCTGAGGTCAAGTCTGTGTCAGAATGTAGATGCTGTGGGAGGGTCTGGAAGACAATGTGCCTCCTTGAGAAGCAACTTCTGTGATGAGAGTAAAATATGTAAACCCCAAACTGGCCAGACGTCATCCTGAATATCAAATCTTGGTTTAAAGTTTCTTATATTATTACGATACTTCTGTATTTTAAACTACCTGATGATTTTTTAATGAAAATCTGTGGTAAAATAAACTCTACTACTATAAAAATATTCAGTTAATATTCTAGAAATAAGTCTTTCTATTATCTTCAACTTGAACCAATGACTTCTGGTTTTCAGACATTTTCATAAAAATTCTTTCATGAGTGTTCCATTGAGCAGTACTGAGCAGTTTTCTACACAGAATCTTTTACCTTATTCTCCAAATCTTCTATAAGAAGCAGACATTCCTTGCCATGTGTCAGAAGGGAAAGTGAAGTCAGAACTTAGAGTAGGGAGACAGCTTCTGGTGCTGACTTGGTGCTTAGGAATGCCTGAGGTCTGGCTGTGGCTCTGAATTTTTTAGGTTTTATTCCATCTGTGCAAATGGAGAGGTTGAGATAACCTACCTCTAAGGGCTACTGGCTTTTTAACTTGTGTGATTTCAATTCTTTGATTTACCAGAGAAGCCAGGACACATAATTTTTATTTTTTTATTTATAAAATAAAGTCTTTTTTATCCATATATCCCCTTGCTCCCCCTCCCTTTCCTCCTCCTAATCCCTCCCAGTCAGCCTTCAGCCTCCCCCTTCCCTATTCCCCCATCCAGTCCCCAGAAGTGGTCATCAGCATGGCACATCTACTCTGGAGAGATGGTTTAGCAGGTAAAGGCTAGGCTCACAACCAGTCCCATAATTTTTATTGAGATTCTGTTTAGCATGTCTCCATGGCTAAATATTGTGTCTCAGACTTCTTTGAAGATGTAATGCTTGGGCTGGTCTTTCAAAGTTTCAGTGTATTTACAGAAGCCAACACCTTCTTGTCCATGCTAAGAAAAGATAAATGTGTGGACTCTCCATCTTCTCCTGACTTTATCATTTAATTTGTCACCTTGTTATGAGCATTTACATAGAGCTGCTGAAAAATACCAGTTTGACTCTCATTGTCATCCTGGCAGGGAACTTCCTTTAGTGCTTGTGTGGCTTTATTTTACTTACTGCTTCACTTTCCTCCTGCTGAAAAAAAGAGAATTCATTCAGCTATAGATATGAGTTGTATTTCATCCTGATAATTTGTTTTTCCTTTTAAAAGCCATGATGTTGGAGGGATGACTCAGTGGTTAAGAACATGTACTGCCCCTACATTGGACTAGAGTTTGGTTCCCAGCATCCATGTTAAACCAAGCTCTGGGGGATCTGACCTTCTCTGCTGCTGAACAGGTACCTACATTCACATGCATGTGCCCACACACATACACATATGCGTAAGTTTAAGGTAATGTAAAAATAATCTTTGAAACACATTAGATTCATACCCATATTACTCCTTTCTATATTTGTATCTAGGCAATAGACAATATCTATTTCATGTCTGTGTCCTAAGCTTTTGAGCTTCTGTATCTCTATTTCTGGTATTTTGTCCACAAAAGCAAAAGCTCAAACAAACAAAAGCTTCTGTGTCTTGACTAAATTGTGCTTCCATAAAGTTTAGTCCCCTAGCCACTGATATTTTGCTGAAATGTATAAGTCTTTTTACTAAACAGGCTGATTCTGGAATCTGGTGTCATAATTTTTTAGTTTTACAATCTCAAGAAAATTTTTATCATTTGACTCTCAATATCATATTAGCAGCACCAAAATGTCAGTAATAACTAAATGTAAGATAGTTTTACATTTAAAATAGTATAGAAATAATCAATTCAACAACTAGTTAAATAGTGTTTTATAATTATATATAAATATGAGAACAAAACAAACAAAAGCTTCTCAAATGATAGGGAAATCCAGAAAGATCTTACTGAGAACGCATTTGAGCCTATCTATTTATGAGGAAAGAACACCCCCGGCTAGGAGAATGTTGAAGGCAAGGTCTCTGAGGTGGATATGGACTAGACATGTCCGAATGTTAGGTATCAGTTGTTGAGTGCAGCAAAAACAAGTGTGCCCTACAAGACCCTTTAATTAATTTTAGTGAGGACATTGTTTCTGAGTGCAACATGAACCTTTTACCTTTTCTAAGTATTAATTGACTGCTAGATAGTTTTGTCATGTCAGAGCAAAAGTACTGAATGAAGCTAACTGTACTGCAAGTCTTTCTGACCAGTAGTAGGCATGTCTTGCTTCCCCATTATCTCTTCATTATAACTTCATTGGAGTTTTCTATTATGGGTTTCTTAGTTAGGATTTTTTTTTTGTATGTGAAGAAACATCATGTGCACAACTCTTACAAAGCAAAAAATTTAACTGGGACTAGTTTACAGTTTAGAAGATTAGTCAGTTATTGTTGTAGGGGGAAGCATGGTGGCACATAGGCAGACATGGTGCTAGGAATAGTGCTGAGTGTTCTACATTTGGATCCACAGGCATCAGGATGATGTCTCAACACTGACCCTGGCTTGAGCTTCTGAAACCTCAAAGCCTCAAAGTTCACCTCTAGTGACCTACTTCCTCCATCAAGGCCACACCTACCCAACAAGGCCATACTTCCCTTTAGTTTCATTCCCTGTGAGCCTATTGATGCTATTTTTTTTCAAACCACCACAATGGACCATATTAACTTTTTGTATAGTTTTCTTACTTTTTCTTCTACCTTCAGTTCTCATAAAGGCAACTGGTTGAGACTCAGTTTTATTTACATATCCACGGAGAATCTAATAAATAATTTTTGAAAGAAATTTACTAGGATGAATAAATATTTAATGCATTCACATGGTTTGGGGAAGAAAAACAGTGAACTTTTGACAAGAGGGAATGGAGAAAATGAAGAAGCTGGCTATATGATGAAGTTCTGTAGAGGTAAAGTTATAGATGTAGCTATATGGATAGGACACAAATAAATATAGCTCATGCATGCTACTCTGGGGTGGGTATGTAAGAAATACCCAACAGGCAATGCAGTGGACCCTACCTGATATGGATTTATGCTGCTGACAGATTGAATGTGATTGGCACTCAATGAATAGTAGTATATAGAAAGAGTGTATTACCAATGACTTAGTCTACTTTGACTTACTATCATGGAATATCACAGACTGAAGAATTTATAAAGATTTAATTACTACCCTGGATGTCAGAGATTGAGTGCTAAATCTGAGGAAGGTCTTTGTACTCCAACATCCATGGAAGAAGAGTAAGAGATAATACATAAGAGAGAAAGCAAGTATGGGCCAAATTCATTTTTCTCACACTCATGACCAGCATACTCTTACCATGATGACATTAATCCATTTATTAGGGCCTATCCAGAAGTTACCTCCCAGTGCCACTGCACTGGAGATTAAGTTTTTTAGCACATGAACTTTGGGGACATATTTAAACTGAAGCACATATATGAATACAAAGAAATAGAAGATACGTAATTGACCTTCTATGTAAGGATATGCAAAGAAGAAATGGTGATTAGAACTTTAATTTTAGTGGGATGGATTCAGAAAGAGGTATTGATTCTGACAGTACTGTAGACATTGCTAGGACAAGTCCAGTTAGGTGGGCTGCTTCTGCCATGGCATCTTTACTTGTGATTCATGAAGACACACAGGTGGGATCTGACATGACACTGAGGTCCCAAACATAGAAGTTCTTATGAGATATCCTTGAAGGTTTGTGTAAGTTGTTTCAGGACATTTAAGGGATCTAACTGCATATATCAAGGTGACTGCATTCATAGCGTGATTGCAGTAAACTGGAGAAATTTCTAAATTTGAAACTTGGGATAGTGATAAATAATAGTTTAAGATTTTTGTTGACTCAAGTAGATAAGTACCCATTCTAAAGAGCTGAAGCAAAAGTACAGTCTTGGCTTATTTTACTGAAACACTGATAGGAAGTTATTTTCATAGAAGCTTGATTCATCCATCTAGCTGACACCATTAAATCTAGATTCTTTGTCATTCTTAGTTGCCTTTCTTAGTATGGTCCCTATATCTACTGTGGCCTCTGCTACCTTCAGTTTGAAACATTTCAAACATATTCACACAAATTCATCAGGTAATAGAGCACCTGTTTTTCATGACCATTCATTAGAGGCACTAATTTCAGTATAATTAGGCACTCTAAATCATTCTCTCATCACTAGCCACTCAATTACAGTGATCTATGGCTATATTGGTCATCATAAAGCTAGAAACTTAGATGAAGTAATCAAAGTCAGTTATAGAAAAAATGACCCCAAAACTTGTGACTCTGAAAGGCAGAAGTAACCTGAATGAAAATTAGCTGATTTTAATAATCAGTGTGAATGGGATGAGGTATAGATCTGAACTCAAGACAATATCCATTGTAAGTATATTATCATGGTTCATAGTGTAACACATTTCACTTTAGATAGCTTACTGAAAAGATGTGAGTGAAAAGACTATCTGTAGAGGGAGGACTAGGGTTCTAAAACAATGCAATGGGGGCACCTAGAGACCACTATCAGTAGGGAGGCACTATTACTCCAGGACTGAGGGATGAAGGAGAGAAAGTAACATTGCCAAAGCAAGAATCTAAGAACTGAAGGAGAGAAGCTATAGCTACGGTGCTGAAGGAATAGAGCCATACTCAAGAGAAGATGCATTTAAGTGAGAAGGGAAAAGGGAAGCATACTGACCCCTTCCTCCTCTTACCTTCCAGTCTTCTGGTAGTTTCCATGGCTTAACCAGCAGCCCAGCACAAAGGGAATCTAAATGATACAATCCTTAGGGTCAGCTTCCAAAGACAGAGACACACAGAGTGTGGAACTTAGTGGAGACCAGATACAAATAACTGGTGTGGAAAACATCAGAGTCTCACTCTAATAACAAGGAGCTGTGCTATACCTGGAAGGAAGGTAGTTGAGAGACACAACTTTAGGGACTAGAATATTGTTAGGAGCAGAAGGTGCTAGTGAAGAAGATATGATGTAATTCACACAGCATAGCAAAAGAGCTTAGTGATTACTAAAGGGATACCAGCTCCCTGTCAGTCTATAATTTGATTGCAGTTACTCTCTTTGGTGGAATTAGATAACTACGCTGTCTCATTGTCTCAAGTAAGAATATGTCTCCTCCAGTGGGCAAGTAAGAAACTCCCTTTCAGTCTGATGGACTGGAGATAAGCATGCCTAATGTCAAGTTAGAAACTTGAGGAGGAGCAGGCTGAGCAATAAAATTCTTGGCAGAGACTAAAATGACTTCAAAGCAGACCAAGGGTGGAGCTATTTTGCAATGGAAAAGAAAGCTCTGGGTGCCAGGAGACAGTTACTGGATCTTAACAGGAATGTCATTGTTTATTACATAACCAAGCAGTGTAAACACATCAACAATCTTGAGACAGTCCCATCTGGAATTATTAGATCTGTAATTTAGATAAGAAAATATTACCAATCTAACTGGCTAATCAGCCTTTATATAATGAGAGAATAGAGTGAATGAACATTTTTTAAATTTACAATGAAGACCTGTAATAAACTTATAGACAACTCCCTACCACCACCAAATTTTGTGTGCCTGAGCCTAAATTTAACATTCATTCTTTTTAGAAGAATACTTTAGTCATTTTAAATGAAAAAAAGACTTAATTGTAATTAATGCATTTTATTATTAAAATGAGTTTCATTTTGGACTGGTTTGATAGTATAAAGAGGAGAAACTACTAAAAAACCATGTAAAAGAAAGCTCTCAAAAGTAGGTGAACATAGAGAAGCACCTACTAGCCTTTCCAGCCCCCACCAGGCTCCAAACCATCTGCTTGGGAAGCACAGCTGTTGCCCTGGATTTGCTTTCATATGCATCCACTGAATCTCTTTCAGTTGCTTAGGACATCCTTCCCTTCCCTTCCCCAAGGCCATCTTCTTTGTCCTTCAAGATTCTCTATAATCTAGGTCTCACACCCTCTGCAGCCATACTTCAGTTAACTGTCGTTCACAAATTACACACTGGTGATGAGAGAATTTTCTTTTTTGTGTTCTTCATTGCACTCACCTATTTGAATGACTGAGCAATAAAGGAATAGGTTTTTATATACCTAGAATTGTGTTAAATTTATGTTTATTATAATGAGGCCATTTCTCTGTTTTGTCCCTTTCACTTGCTATTATATGGCTAGATAGTAATCTTCTGGAATCATTTTTAAATTGGCTTGAATTCTTTAACTCTTAAGTCCAAATAGCTTAAGTAAAAGTGATACCTGAGACAGACATCAAGAGGAGCAATGATTTCTCCAGATAATGCAGTCATCTGAACAAAATTATCAAGACAGATATACAATATACCCTGATTTTAAACAGTAAGAAATGAAACAATGGAAAATAGCAACATTCCAATTGTATCTATGGCAATTTTTGAAAATAGGTTTCTCAATCTCAAAAGAAAACATTCTTGCGTGACATAATTAAATACTGCTTTGATGAAGCTTGGTCACAATAAGCATCACAAAACAGGTTCAAGATTCTTAAATTCATAGATGTGTACTGCAGTTATGGTCTATATCTATATAGGATAGAAGGGTGCAGTTTACAAGATGTTGAGACTTAGTTCTTTTATCTTTCTAACATGCTGAAGAATGGCATGACATACATCTATAGAGAAATGACCTTTCTTGGGATTTTGGATCAGTAGCAGCACCGTTCTAAGTGTTCATTCTCTTTATAAATATCAGCTAGAGACTATTATATAATAAAAACAGGTAAAATTTCTCCAAACAAAATGTCTGACAGTCATTGAGTCTATATAACAATGATCTAAGCTAATTATCGTTTTATGAAAATTATATTATTTACCAAAATTATTATTTTTTATATTTATTATTTTGTGTGTGTATGTCTTTGTGTGGGTGTGTACATGTGAGCTTAAGGATATGCATGTATATGTATGTATATGTATGTGGATGCCAGCTGTTGATGTTGGAAATTTCCTTCAATTTCTTGCCACTTTATTTTTTGACAGTGGCTCTTTCACTGAACCTGGTATTAATTAGGCTACACAAGTTCCAGAGACTTGCCTGTTTCTGCACTCTAGCACTAGGAATATAAGATGTATACTACCACAGTCAGATTTTTATGTGTGGGCAGAGGATTCAAACTCAGGTCCTCATGCATTTGTGATAGGCACTTTACTGACTAAATCACCTCTTCCTTCAAGAGAAGTATTATTTATTTGAGATTTATTTCTGTTAATCTTTGCTATATTTTTTTACTGAGCAGCATTAAGATATACTCATTTATTCTTAAGATCACAGGAACATTAATGGGAGAGAAACTCTGAAGAATGAGAGAAAATACAATTGGTGATTAACTTAGGCACTTTTGGTTTTCCAAAGGTATTGCAAACATCTTGCAGGTGAATTTTTAAATGTCACTTTCAACAACAACTTATTTTATAAAATCAGCTTTTTTTACTTCACTTAGGGAATGATCTATATTAAAGTAAGAGACACTGGCATGCTTGCCACTGGTACTGGATAAAAATGTGCTTATAAAGTTATCCCTTTGAAAGAATTCAGCTGATAGCATTAAAGTAGCTGATGTACTAGGGGCTGACCTTTGAAGTAAGTGAGAAGAGTTTCAGGAGAGACTGACTACAAAAGAAGGTAGGTGACAATCCCTGTGATACTCAGAGGACAGGAAGTGTGAGTGGTGATCTCTAGTCACAGAACAATGTCCTGTAGACATTATAAACATTTAGGGAGTGTGTGGGGTGGAGTAGGGACAATGAGTATATCTTTTATTTAGTTATTAGGGAGGAGATTCTAGTAATCCAATATTAATACGTTTATAGACTCTCCCATGTTTATCCACACCCTATATACAAGCAAACAATGAGAAATGATGTGAGGTGAATTACCTAACTAAGAATTGCTTTAAATTTGAATTGATAAACCTCTGAAGCCCAGTATTTGGTTGACAAACCAACCATAACATCAATACCCAATCCACTATTTCTGTGCCAGCCACTGGGTTTCTTCTATTTAGCTAAAACTTGGACATAGCTCTTTGAGAATATAAGACTGTGTCTGTAGTTATCTATCTAAAAACTTTTCCAGATATTGAAATATGGACCTTTCCTAGTCTGTGTTAGTGAACCTAGTTCATCAGTCTTTGGCCATATTTATTGTATCATCAGTGCCCCGCCCCCATCAGTGGAATAGTTAATTTTTGGTTTGACAAGAGACAACACTCAGTCTCATCCTCTAGCTTTCCTTCTCTCTTCTCACTTCTCCTCACCTCTCCTTCCCCTTTCTTGTTTTCTATGCCTTTTTCTTGAAAACATGCTTATTTGTAAGAATTCATGATGTGAGACTGAGAACAGGCTCAGGGCTCAGGGACTACGAGTGCTTGTTGCTCTTTCAGAGGACAACAGTTCAGATGCACTAGTGTTCAGAGAACCCGACACCCTCTTCTGGTCTCCATAGGCACCCACATGCACCCCCCCCCACACAAATACATGATAAAAATTTAAATAAAGAACTTAAGTTTGCCAAATGTTCTTTGTATTACCTTTGTTAAGTGACTTAAGTCAAGATTTTTCTGTGGTGATGGGAACTGTTGTTACTAAATATAGTTTTTTTAAATACTTATTTTTATTATTTTATGTGAATTGGTGTTTTGCCTGCATGTATAACTGTGTAAGGGTGTCAGATCTTGGAATTACAGACAGTTGTTAGCTGCCATATGGATGCTGGGAAATGAACCCAGGTCCTTGGAAGAACAGTCAGTGCTCCTAACTGCTGAGCCATCTCTCCAGCCCCCCAAATATAGTTTTACTTACACTCTGGATTTAATCAAAATGCAGTTTGTCTTAGTTAGGTTTCTATTGCCATGAAAGAGGCACCATGACCATGGCAGTTTTTATAAAGAAAGAAAATTTACTTAGGTAGCTCACAGATTCAGAGGTCCATTATCATCAGGATAGGGAGCATGGTGGGATTCAGGCAGACTTCATGATGAAGCTGAGAGTTCTCCATCTTGAATCAGTGCAACAGGAAGTTGACTGACTGTCACTCTGAGGGAAGCTTGAGGAAAAAGAGATCCCAAAACTCTTTTTTATAGTCACAGACTTCTTCCACTTGTCCTAATAGTGTTACTTTCTTTGGGGTTTATTTTCTTTCAAAGCACAACATTCCACTTCCTGGCTCCCAAAGGCTTATGGTCATATCATAATGCAAAAGATGCATTCAGTCCAATTTCAAAAGTCCTCATAGTCAGTCACAGTCTCAACAATGTTTAAAAGTTTAAAGTTCGGGAGATCCTGTAGTACCCTGATCCAGAGCAGACTAAGAGGTGAGTGCACCCCAACACCTAGGCCAAACAGAGACCTTCTTTCCAAAGCCAGGGACACGGCTCCAGCTCTGCACCCACACCCAGCCCTTCCCTAAACCAAACAAAGCTGGGAGGAACCCCCCCAGCAATTCCCAACAACACATAGCATGAGGGACAACCCAAGGCCAAGCTTTACCTCAAACACATGACACAAGGACATCTGGAGATCCCACAGCTCCCTGGTTCAGAACTGACTAAAAGTCAACTAGGAGCTGTGAACCCTACAGCAGCTGGAGACACACAACTCCCAAACCCATAACTGACAAAGAGCCAACTAAGAGCTGACTAAGAGTGAACCAAGGAATCAATGGGCAAACACTAGTATAAGAATACACATAACAATATAAAGAACACAAGGCACTACCAGAAGAAGCTGGTGGTTCTAAAGCACCAAGACATGAGCATAGCAATGAAGAAGGAAACAACCTTAAAAACAACTTTATGGAGATTATAGAAGCCTTAAAAGATGATATAAAAAAATTCCCTCAAAGGAATAGAAGAAAATACAAATAAAAAATTGGAAGAGATTCACAAATCACTGAAACAAAGAAAACAAACAAACAAACAGAAAAGAAAAGAAAATCATCAGGTGAAAGAAACATATCAGGAATTAAAAATTGAAATAAGAAGCAATAGAGAAGGCACAAAATGAGGCAAAGCTGGAAATAGAAAATCTGAAGAAATGAACTGAAACTATAGATACAAGCATAACCAACAGAATCCAAGAGATAAAAAAGAAAACCTCTGGAGTGGAAGATACAATAGTGGAAATAGATACATCAGTAAAAGAAAACACTAATACAAAAAAGCCATAACTCAAAAAGTCCAGGAAATTTGGGACACCATGAAAAGACCAAACATGAGAATAATTGCAATAGAAGGAGAAGAATACCAGCTCAAAGGCACAGATAATATATTAAATAAAATCATAGAAGAAAACTTTTCTAGCCTAAAGAAGGAAATGCCTATAAAGATACAAGAAGCCTACAGAACACCAAATAGATTATACACATAATAATCAAGCCACAAAACATACAGAGCAAAGAAAAAATATTAAGAATTGCAAAGGAAAAGGCCAAATTATCTATAAAGGCAGATGCATCAGAATAACTCCAGACTCTTCAATGAAAACAATGAAAGCAAGACAGTGCTGTTCAGAAGTTTTACACACACTAAAAGAGCATGGCTGCCAATCTGGGCTACTATACCCAGCAAAACTATCATTCACCATAGACAAACTAAACAAGATATTTCATGACAAAACCAAATTTAAAGAATACCTATGCACAAATCTGGCTCCATAGAAAACACTAGAGGGAAAAATTTAACCTAAAGAATCCAGATACACCCATGAAACCACAAGTAATAATCCCAAAGAAGACAAACCCAAGAAGGGAAATATACTCAAGCTGTCACTGAAAATAACAGGAAGTAACAATCATTGGTCATTAATATCCCTTAATATCAATGGACTCAATTCACCTATAAAAAGACACACCCTAACACAATGAATACAAAAACCAGAAGCCATCCTTCTGCTGCATACAAGAAACACACCTTAACTTCAAGGTCAGACACAGGCTCAGAATAAAGGGTTGGGAAAAGTTTTCCAATCAAATGGTCCTAAGGAAAAAGCTGGTGTAGCCATCCTAATATCTAACAAAATAGACTTCAAACTAAAATCAAAGAAAAGAAACCAGGACAGACATTACTTATTCATCTCAGGAAAAATTGATCAAGATGAGATCACAATCCTGAATATTTATGCCTCCAACACAAGAGCACTTACTATGTAAAAGAAACACTACTAAAGTTAAACCCCATACCAAATGCTACATTCTAATAGTGAGAGGCTTCAATACCCCCCTTTCACCCTTGGATAGGTCAACCAGAGAGAGACTCAACAGAGAAATAAGGGGTATGACAGATGTTATGACCCAAATGGACTTAATAGATACATACAGTAACTTCAACCCAAACACAAGGAATATACATATTTTTCAATATCCCATGAAATTTTCTCTGAAAATTGACCATATACTCGGTCATAAAGCAAGCATCAATAGATACAAAAAAATAGGAATAACTCTTTGTATCATATCAGACCACCATGGTCTAAAGTTAGAATTCAACAACAAAAATCACAGAAAGCCTGCAAATTCATGAAAACTGAACATCTTTACATTGAACCATGTCTGGGTCAAGGAAGAAGTTAAGAAAGAAATCAAAGACTTTCTAGAATTCAATGAAAATGAATCCCTAAACTTATGGGATACAACGAAAGCAGTGTTAAGAGGAAAATTCATATAACTAGATGCATATATGAAAAACCAAGAGAAAGTTCACACAAAAGACTAACTGTACAGTTGAAGGCTTTAGAACAATTAGAAGCAAACTCACCTAGAAGGAGTAGAAGGCAGGAACTAATCAAACTTAGGGCTGAAATCAATACAATAGAAACAAAGAGAACAATACAAAGAATCAATGAATTGAAGAGTTAATTCTTTGTGAAAGTCAACAAAATAGATAAACCTTTATCCAAACTAACCAAAAGGCAGAGAGAGAGAATATCCAAATTAACAGAATCAGAAATGAAAAGTGGGACATAACAACAGACACCCAGGAAATCCAAAGAATTGTCAGTTCATACTTTGAAAATCTATAGTCCACTAAAATAGAAAACCTAAAAGAAATGGACAGCTTTTTGGACAGTTACCAATTACCAAAATTAGATCAAGATCAGATAAATAACCTAAGGAGAACTATAACCACAAAGGAAATTGAAGCTGTTATTAAGAATGTCCCAATGGAAAAGAAAAAAAAAGCTCAGGACCAGATGGTTTCAGTGCAGAATTTACCAGACATTCAAAGAAGAACTAATACCAATACTCCTCAAACTATTCCATACATTAGAAACTGGAGGAACATTGTCAATTTTTTTTATGAGACCACAATCACCCTAATAGCCAAGCCACTCAAAGATGCAACAAAGAAAGAGAATTACAGACCAATATCCCTCTCATGAACATTGATGCAAAAATAGTCAATAAAATTCTGGCAAACTGAATCCAACAACATATAAAAAAAAAGTCATCCACCATGATCAAGTAGGCTTCATCTAAGAGATGCAAGGATGGTTCAACATATGAAAAACTGTGAATGTCATCCATCATATAAACAAACTGAAGGAAAAAAAAAAAAAAAAAACATGATCATCTCCTTAGATGCCAAAAAAGCCTCTGACAAAATCCAACACTCTTTCATGATAAAAGTCCTGGAGAGATGTAAAAATGGCAATCTTACCAAAAACAATTTATAGACTCAATGCAATCCCCATCAAAATCCCAACACAAATTTTTACAGTCCTTGAAAGAACAATACTCCATATGGAATAACAGGAAAGCCAGGATTGCCAAAACAATCATGCTGAACAAGAGAACCTCAAGGAACCTTCACCATCCATGACTTCAAGCTATACTATAGAGCTACAGTAATAAAAACAGCCTGGTACTGACATAAAAACATACTTGTGGATCATTGGAATGAAATCGCAGACTCCAACATTAACCCCCACACCTATGAATACCTGATCTTTGACAAAGGGGCCAAAAATATTCAATGGAAAAAAAGATAGTTTTAATCAAATGTTATTGGTATAACTGGATGGTAGTATGTAGAATGCATATAGAACCAGACCTATCACTGTTGTAGAATGTTTTTTTTGGCCCGTTTTGGGTCCATGTGGTTTGTGTCTGGAGTTTGTAACCTGGCGTGCACGGCGGCGGCGGTTTGGAACCTGGTCTGCGTGCCCGTGGCTTTTGTCTCTTAAAGAAAATGAAAGTTAATGAAAATATTAACTTTATATTGTTGGCCGATGTCTTAAGCACATTACTAGCTAGCTCTTTTATCTTAATTTAACTCATTTTTATTAATCTTCCCACCACGTGGCCACAGCCCGTGGCTCACCTGTTTTTTCTACATGTTGCTTCTTCAGGATGGATGGTGACTGACTTAACTCCACTTTCTTTTTACCTGGCTGCCTCTGATTCTCCACCCACTTCTACGGTGCCGTGCATGGGCCAAAACAGTTCTTTAATTACATCATACAGAAAACATTCTGCCACACTATCACCCTGTACAAAACTCAAACCCAAGCTTATCAAAGAACTGAGCATAAACCCAGGTCCACTGAATTTGATGGAAAAGAAAGAGGGAAATACCCTCTAATGCATTGGCACAGATGACCACTTTCTAAATATAACAACAGCTACACAGACACTAAGTACAGCAATTAATAAATGGGACCTACTGAAACTGAAAAGTTTGTGTAGAGCCAAGGACACAGACAATAAGCCAAAATGACATCCTACAGAATGGGAAAAGATCTTCACCAATCCTACATCTGACAGATGACTGATTTCTAAAATATATAAGAATTCAAGAAACTAGAACCCAAAAACCTAAATAACTGAATTGAAAAATGGGGTTCAGAGCTAAAAAAGGAATTCTCAACAGAAGAATTACAAATGGCTGAAAGGCATTTAAAAAATATTTATCTTTAGCCATCAGAGAATTGCAAATCAAAACAACTTTGAGATTCCTACCACCTTACACCTGTCAGAATGGCTAAGATCAAAAACACAGATGATAGCAGCCTATGCTAGAGAGGATGCGGAGCAAGGGAGACACTCCCTCATTTTTGGTGGGAGTGTAAACTTGTACAGCAACTATGGAATGCAGTATGGTGATTCCTCAGAAAACTGGGAATCAATCTTGTCAACGATTCAGCAGTTCCACTATTGGGCATATACCAAACAATGAATGGAGGTGGAGGCAGAGATCTATGGATGAGCACTGGACTGAGCTCCTCTTACAAGTGGAGAATGCGGAAGAAGAGTCTGTATAGTAAGGAGATAGGAAGTATAATGAGAACTCGCATAGAGTTGGCTACCTGGAGCTCTAGAGAGCACACTGAATCAAGAACAGTCCCTGGGGAACCACAGAAAAAAGAGCTGTGCTCTCCAAGGGTAGACAACTGTCAATTAGTATGGGCAGTATGTAGAGCCTTGTGGAGTGGTATCAGACTGTGTTCTTGTAAATGGACTGGCACCTTGGAGCCCATTCCCTGCTGAGGAGTGCCTAACCCAACCTTGATATTGAGATGAAAAAATTGGACGTGCCTGGAGTGGACATGCCATGCTGAGCTGACCCAACTTGGGACTTCCTGCCCTTTTTGGGGAGGGGATTGGGGGGATGGGGGGAAGGCTGAAGGCAGATTGGGAAGGATTGGGAATAGGGAGGGATGGGTGAGCAGGGGGATACATGGAATAAGGAGTTTTTTATAATAAATATTAAATAAGTGTTTAAAGTTCAAAGTCTCTTCTGAGACTCATGGCAATCTCTTAGTTGTTATTCCTTCTATAAGAATCAAAATCAAAAAGGAGATCATATACTTTCAACATATAATGGCAAAGGATATACATTATTACTCCAAAACATAGGGAGTGATTATCAAGGAACTACTGAACCAATGAAAGCCCCAAAACCAGCCAGGTAAACTCCAGACTCTGTCTCCATGTTTGATGTCAAAATGCTCTCCACATCTTCAGCTCTGTTCAGCTTTGTTGACTGAACACACTTCTTTCTTTTGGGATGGTTCCTCTCCCTTTTAGCAGCTCTCCTTGGCAGGCAGGTATCCCATTGACTCTGGCATCTCTAACATATTTGGTTCTCCAAGGCAATTTAGGCCACAGCTTCACACAGTGTTCTATCTACTAGGCCTCTATTCAGGGACACCCCTGACACATGGCTGGCATCAGAAACTGTCCTTAGTCATAGAGGCAATTTCTATAACCCACCTTTTTTTCTGTTTTTAACTCTAAAGCCAGAACTGCATGGCTGCAGCTGACAAGTTCTGCTGCTTACTGGGACTGGAACAGTTTAATTAGACCTTTACTAGCTTTCTGATTTCCTTTGCTGTCTTGGCTATCCTTGAACTTGATCTGTAGACCAGGCTGGCTCAAATTCAGAGGTCTGACAGCCTCTGCCTTCTGAGTGCTAAGATTAAAAGTGTGCACCACCATCACCTGGCTTTAAACTTTTCTTTAATTTTTTTTCCTCAAATTGGAAATTTAGCTGGGTAGGATCTTGCCTTCAAGTCGCCACTCCCTTTATTCCATTTTGTAATCCGTTTATCTCTTTGAACACAGAATTTAGCTCCATTCCACTTTCTGTGTGTTCTCAAAATGTACTTTTCGTGCTTTACCCTGTTCAGCTTGCACTTTTCATTATAAATCTTCACTAGAGTTACCACTAATATCCACATGACAGAGCCTACTCTAAACCGATTTGAGGTTTCTTCTGCCAAGGAAATTAATCCAAAAATCTTCACTTTAGTTTCAGGCAGACTCTTCAGATTAGAACAAAAACCAGCCACTTTCTTTACCAAAGAAATTTGCCAAGAACAATTTATAGGCAACATTCTAAAATTCTCTAAAACTTTTTGAGTGAGCCCCCACCAGTTCAAATATCTCTTAGCACCTCTGTCTTCCATGCTTTATGTATGGTCCATTAAGCTGTGCTTAAAGCATTCCATTGCTTTCCAAACCCAAAGTATCAAAATGCAAATTCCTCCAAACAAACACATAGACCAACCTATCACTGCAATACCCCAGGCACTGGTACCATCTTCTGTCTTAGTTCAGGCTTTATTGCTATGAAGAGACATTGTGACCATGGCAACTCTTATAAAGAAAACATTTAATTGAGAGTGGCTCATTTACAGTTTGGATCCATTATGACCATGAAGGGAACATGACTGCATGTAGGCAGACTTGGTACTGGAGCTGAGAGTGCTATATCTTGCAGGCAACAGGAAGTTGATTAACTAACTGTCACACTGAGGGAAGATTGAGAAAAGGAGACCTCAAAGCCCTCCTTCATAGTGACAAACTTCCTCCAACAAGGCCACACTTCCTAATAGCGCCACTCCCTTTTAGAGCTGTTTTCTTTTAAACCACACACTTTCAGTTTCTTTTTTGCTTGTGTTTGTGTTTTCTTGCTTTTCTTTTTCCTCCTTCTCCTCTTCTTTTTTCTTTCTTGTCATGTTGTTTCTGTGTGGCAAGACCCCCAAACAAAACCATGGAGCTGACTTCCCAATGCAAAAACAAAGGTTTGAGCCTAGGCAAGGGCTTCTTGCAGCACTCTCATTATAACAAGCAAAGGAGGAGGCCCTGAGCCCTGATTACAGAGGGCTTATATAGGAAAATATTGTAAGTAGGGGACTGTGTGTATTGTCATTCTAGGATTGGGTAAGAGGACATAGAGTGAGGTTTTGAAATTATTTGTCAGGCTATAGGCACAAAATTGCTAACAATTATAGAATGCTAACAGGATTTATGGCAAGATATGGGATATCTGCAGAGACATCTAGATCTTAAGTTTATTACCATGCCTCCTGTTTGACTGTGCCAGGACGTGTGCTTTGAACTCTGCTGTCACTGCACATTTTGGGGGCTTGAGTTTAGCCCCCAGTCAGTGTATATAGGCCTGTTCTCAGGATGGTGTTGGTTCTGCTCTTTCAGTTTCTTCTCTCTTTTCTTTCCCTCATTTCCTCTTAAACATACACAGTCTTACACTTTAATGCTTGACCCTTAATTGACATTGAAACTTATCATCCTGAAGAAGTTATTTGGTAAAATGGTTACCATAAATCCAATACAAATAATCTTTGTGCCATAAAACACATGTCTTTTTCAGAAGCTACCAATTCCATCCTGCTAAAAGTAGGTTGCAGAGCATGCTAACACAATTATTGTGTTGCTGTTTTGTAGGTGAGGGGCAGAGTTTTGCACTTAGTGATTTTACTAGAAAGCTTGGATAGCAGCCAGCTGATAGCTCTGTAATAGACATTTAAGAAGTTTGTGCCTGTAAAATGTGTTCCAGAAAAAAAAAAAAAGGCCTTTAGTATAGACAGTTGTCTACTTGATAATTTTTAGCTCTTGAAGACTGATAGTTCTAGTCAGTCTACCTTTCAGGATCACATTGCTAAAATTCATTAGCAAAGTCTTTTCTTTGTTTTCATTTTCATTGTTAACTGTTTGGTATAGTCTTCTTTTCTGGTTGGCGAATTGCTTTGTAGAAATCTGTAATAAACCTTTTCTATGTTCTTAATTTTTGAATGATTACATATATTTTAAGAATAAAAATATATAGACCAATCTGTTACTTCTAACAGCAGCTCTATAGTATGAATGAATGTTATTCTTAAACTTGAAAAAGGTAACTACAGTACAAAGTAAGTAAGTCGACTCTTAAGGTTTTAATGCCATATATGACAGATATTGAATCTGCTGTACTTTATCATATCTTTCTGCTTTACCCATTTTTTAGTTATTAATTTGTTATAACTTATTATTATACATATAATAACAGAAACTATCATGACCAAGTATTTCCTTCTATTCAATGTTTAGAAAATTTTTTCTTACTTGGGGTAAATCCCCAGAAATAAAATTGCTGAATTAAAGTTTAAATAATTTCAAGGCTATACACATTACCTAAGTAGCTTCCCTAAGGACTGGTTATACTTTTATAATTATTTATATAGTCCAATTAATTATTATCATCTTTTGATGTTATATTTTTAAATCTCTGGAAATTTGGCATCTAATTATGGACTCTTTTTATTTCTTTTGATTTTATTTCATTTTCTTCTGTTGTTGCTTTTGCCCTTTTTAGTAAAAGGTGTCAATTATTTTTTGTGTGAATTTTTAGCTTCTGATGAGAGAATTACTCATGTTTAGTAGTCTTTTTTTTTCTCATTTCTTATTGCTTATAAATTTTCTATCAATCTTTGTTATATTTGTTAGAAATATTCTAAGTTATTTGTTTCTTATTTTTGAATATTCCTTTTACCAAATGTGTTAATTCTTTTTGCAGCACTCTGAACAAATGCCTGGAAGAATGATTTAAAGGAGAAAGGATTTATTCTGACTCATACGTACAAATGACACAGTCATTTTCACTTGACTCTGTGCATTTGGGGACATTATGGTGGAAGACGTGTATATAAAGCACTTCACATCATGAAAGACAGAAATCAGAACAGTTAAGAACAAGTACAAGAAAACTTTGAAGGCCACCTTCAATGAGTTTTACCCTCTAGTTAGGTTCTACCTCCTAAAGTTGACAGAACCTTCGCAGATATCATAGTCAGCAGCAGAACAATGCATTGAAGGCATAAGCCCTACACTGGTGTTTCTAAAAAGATGGTATAACTCTTTATTTCTGTTTAATGAATTATAAATGTCTGTGAACAAAACATATCCCCCAAATGAGATGAAATTCCAGCTGTTGTGGTATCAGTTTCTGAGTGAGTCACCATCTCTTGATACTCACAATTAAAATATTATCACGGACGTCCTTGAGTGTTGTTGACTAAATGCAAAATTAAGAACATAATTCACCAGAGCTGAGGTAACAGAACTGCTACAATTTACAAGATCTAAAGAGAGACATATCTCTCATTTATTTTCTAGTAACAAACTAAATAAAACCAATAATTGTCAGAAGTCCAAAGCTGTGGTGATATATTGTATATTTAATGAAAATAGCCTGAAATACCAGGGGACAGAGCCACCTACAGAGCCAAACCATTAAAATCTGGTAGTGGTGACTCAAACCTTTAATCCCAGAACTGGAAGGTAAAAATTATCTGGATCTCTGTGAGTTCCAAGCCAAACAGAGCTAGGTGGTGGTGGCACACACCTTTAATCTAACCAGGAGGTAAGATAGCTGGACTGAGAGAGAGAGAGAAGGGAGAAATTCAGCTTCCCCTGCCACTTTCCTTTTTGGATGAAGACAGAGATTTGGAGTTAGAGGATTTGTGGAAGCAGGCCTGAGGAATTGGCTAGGAGAGAAGTGGCTTTGGTTTGTTTCTCTGATATTTCAGCTTTCCCCCAATATATGTTATTATTTTATTAATAATATCAACTAGAATATGTGCAATACTAAGCACTTATTTCCAGATAGACACACACCCACATACAGAGACAGACATGCTTATGCAGTTAGAATGGAATTCATACTACTAGTCAGTACTGATTTATGTCAAGAATAATAAGAAACTAATGGTTATTCTTGGCTCATAAAGGCAATATTTCAGTGGTTCAGCCATATACATTACTACATTTTCATTTAATGGGTAGTCTTTATGATAGTTACTATTTGCGTAAAAGTTGCATTACTCAACAAGACTAAAATTATTATTTCAAAATGTAAAAACAAAGAAAAACGTGAAAACAGATATTTATTATGGAACATACAATTCACTGCCTTAAGAAGACCATACTACTATAAGTTGCCAATGACCTAACATTATGCAAATGTTTCAGGTTCATGTGCCATGCTGTTTCTTGTGGACTTATACTGATAGGTTCTCAAAACATTTGATTCCAGAGTGTGTGTGTGTGTGTGTGTGTGTGTGTGTGTGTGTGTGTGGTGTGTGTGTCCTGCCTGTGTGTATACACACCAATAAAAGTTGGGTCAAAAGTCTTTTGGAAGCACTCCTGTGCCTATATAGATTTGATCTAAAGCTAAAAATTCTACCTTTGAAGAATGACATTAGAAATGTATAACATTCATAATACATCTGTCTCAAGAACAGAACATTTTCAAAATTTTGTATGTTCTTACTAGTAAACATTAGAGTATTAATCATTATTAAGACACCATCAGTAGTTCTTAATGTCTCTTTGTCTCCAGGCACCCTGGAATCATATTTGAAGGCATCCATTTAAATTTCTGGGCTTTAAGAACATCTTTGCTTCGATGGGTTTTGTACTCTCTTTTCATCTTCCTAGTAATTGGCATGGCCCCTCTTGTTCCCAGCGTAACCTCACATCTCCTTTACCTTTCTTCTGACACACTGAGATCCATTGTAGTGTCTTCATCTTCTGCTACTTTGTTTTCAGAATCTATCTGAAGCATCAACTCCTCAGCTTTAAGATTAACGCCATAAACAACATTCCTCCATAAAGAAGATCTCATAGCAAGAAGTTCTGCTTTTCTGTTATGAAACTCTTCTTCCTTAATCTCTGGCAAGTCTAAGTACCAGCGTTCTTTTCTTCCTCTTCTAGTTGTTCCTTGATCCCTAATTCCTGTCCTTTGTATGACCTTCATTCACAGCAAGGTCTTAGGTAACTTGGTTTTTACTCACTCACCATGTTTGCTACGTTTCTGTCCATGAACCCTGCTGGGTCTGTTTGTTTTCCTTTGTATTGATTTATTTCATGTGTATGAGTGTTTTGTCTGCATGTATGTATGTGCCCCATGTGTGTGCCTTGTATCTGCAGAAGCCAACAGAAATTGGTCTCATTGAATAAATGATTGTAAGCCACCATGTGGGTGCTGAGAACAAAAGTCCTGGTCCTCTATAGAACAATAATCTTACATGCTATTCTACCTCTCCAGTATCTGTAATATGTTGTTAAGCATAACTTTATCTCTTTTATCATTGTTTCATTTTAGAAAGTCAGTGATTAAAATTAATATCCATTTATCCTTATCTAATTCTTTTATTTTTACACAGATTTTCCCTCATATTTAATAATGAAAAAAAACACTAAAAGTTTTATAGCATCAACTATATCTTGAAAATATATGCTGTCTAGGACATAGCTTGAATTTTATTCTCTTTTCATTTTTAAAAAGTATTTTAAAATTTATTATTTAGAAGTTTCAAATAAAAATTATGACTCACCAAAATTAACCAGACCTCTCCAAAAAAAAAAAAAAAAAAAAAAAACAAAAAAAAAAAACTTGTATGCAGAGCTGCCATTCAAAGTAGAAACTGTGGAACTTCACATTGAATCTTATATTTTCAGTATCAAGTATAGTTTTATGTACTTATTTATTACCAAAATACAAAACTCCATGACAGTTAAACAAAGCAAACAAATAAACAATCAAACAAACAAACAAAACCAGTTGGCTTTATATCTTGTTTCATAATCAATGGTCATTAACTACATTCTCAAATGTAGTTAAGTGCTTCTCATTTTCTAATATTTACCATTTTTTGTTCTCTCTTCTATAATTTATACTACACACTCATGTACATTTGTTTATATATGTACCTATCTTATTGGTTAATCTTATTGGCTAAATTTCACAGGAGAGAGAACATTTTTTTTTCCTAAGATTGTGTGACCTTGCCTAATAGTATAAATTTTAAATCCATCAATTTCTCTGAAAGTTTTGTAGTTTTTTTTAGAACTAAATAGTTCACACACCCACTAACCCCCCCTCCACACACACCCACACACACATTTTCATTATCCATTCTTCTGTTGTTAGCCAACCAGGTTTATTCTGAATCTTTGCTATGCTGAATAAAGCAGCAGTAGACATAGGAATTCAGATATCTCCATGGTATTGTATGGAATTCCCTGGGTATATGGACAGGAGTGAACTATAAGGGTCATATAGTAGTTCTATTTTTTAATTTTTGAGAAATCTCCAGACTGATTTTCACAATGGTTGTATTAACACACAATCCCACCAACAGTGAATAATAGTTTCTTTCTCTTTACATCCTCTCCAACATTTGATATCAGATTTGTTGATGATAGTTATTCTGACTGGGATGAGGTGGTATCATCCCAGTTTTAATTTACATTTCCCTAATAGCTAGGGATATTGAACAATGAAGTGATTGGAACTGGGAATAAAAGTCAACAAATGACATAATCATTTTGAATTTGAAACACTCTTGTAAATTAGAAATTAGCAATTGACTTACTGCATTTCTATCAGTATGTTGTAGTTCAGCTTTTAACATTGCATGCTTTTTTCATAATTTATATTTGTGATGTTTTACCTTTTGTACTTATAAACAAGTATAATGACAGAAATTGTCTTTTATTATTCTTTAAGCTTCTGTATGTCTCACAGAGAATAATGTGTCATTTATAGACTTTCAGTTCTTATAATGTTACTTTTACTGAAACCCCTCAGCTTCCTCTGTGAAAATTTTTTGAAATTTGTGTATGAGTGTTGCTTGCATTTACCTGTTTTCACCATATTTATGTCTGCTGTCTGCAAAGGTCAGAATCACATGGAACTAGAGTTACAGACTGTTGTGAGTTGCCATGAAGGTGCTAGGAACCAAACCTGGATCCTTTGCAAGAGTAGCAAGTGCTGGTTATCACTGAGTTAGATCTCCAGCCCACATCATGCAATTTTAAACTGATAGCTTTTCTGTAAGATCTCCAGGTAGTCTTAAAAGGATTTCAGACTGACACTAAAGAGTACCCCACATGCCACATATAATTTTTCTTACATAAAAAATATTTTTTTCTTTATGTGGATATGTGAGCTTGTGTGTGTGTGTGTGTGTGTGTGTGTGTGTGTGTGTGTGTGTGTACAGGACAATCCATGTGGTGATCAGAAGACAACTTTTGAGATTCAATTCTCCCACCATGATGGTTGTCTTAAAGTTTGCATTCGGGTGGTCAGGTGCTTTGGGTCGGTGCCTTAACTTAGTACAGCCTGTGAGGAGTGTTTGATAGATGTACCATTTACCACTTAACAATACAATAAGAAATGTATTGAATGATTAGGTAGCAATCAAGGAAATAAAAATCACCTGTTTGTCATCAGAAAATGAATGTGTTATTGGGCAAAGTGGTGAATGCCTTTAATCCCAGCACTTGGGTGGCAGATGCAGGCAGATCTCTGTGAGTTCAAGGCCAGCCTGGTTTACACAGTGAGTTCCAGGCCAGCCAGAGGTGTGTAGTGAGACCCTGTCTTGAAAAAAACAAAACAAGCAAACAAGAAGAAAATCAATGTGCTGGAAACAACTTTATAAAAATAGATGGAAATGTATACTCAGTCCATGTAGCAGTATATCCAAATGCATATATTGCTTATAAATGTGACTAATCATTTCAAGAACATCTTGGCTTGATAAAAATATTCATCAAAATATTTCCTCATGGTGGCCTGAAAGTTGTGTCAGTGAATGAAAGCATTCCCTGTAACTTGAGTTTCATGCCCATAACCCACTAAAAACTATGAATGCAGAGGCATGCACATGTAAATCCAGCATCCCTGTGGTGAGAGGAGAGGCAGATGCAAGAGTATCACCAAGAGGTGTACCATTTTTAACCCAAGGTTCACTTTTGTGGCATGAGAAATGACAGAGATGTGTGGAGAGACAGAGGAGCACAGTGGCATGTGTGTGACTACGTTCACACATGCTCCCCCATAATTAAATAAATAAACAATAAAATATTTGACCATAATAACAAAACTTCAAAGAAATGTGTGTTATTCCTACTTACAAAACAATATAAATGGAAATCTGTGATCTTGAGTAGATCTTCTATCGCATTGTTGTTACTCATTAATCACTAACATCTGTTTGTGTTTGGGTGCATATTAAAATCATTGGCAAACTAATATAAATACAGTAAATTAAAAGTCTAAATTAAGTCTTTCCTTTTCTCTACCCAAACAGATTTTAAAGTATTTACATGTTTGTTGATTGCATTCCATTCCTTTTTTGTGTTGTCTATAACCTACATTCATTTAAGTTGAAGCTGGTTGTTGCACATGGTTTGATCCACAACCCAATTTTTATAGTGTTTTTGAAGTACAGAAATGTGAATATTGTCTTAGATTAGGAAAAAGATACTTGTGTTTTATAGCTTGTTTCTACTTTGGTTATTTTTAGTGCATGAAAATTTTTCATTAAAAATAATTGCAGTCTTTGGCACATTGAGGACAATATAATTACTGAATGAGTTTACATAATTATTTCTCTTTCACAACTTATTCTTGCTTACTTTTATTGTTTTAAAAGAACACAGTAGTTAGAATGAAGGTCAAAGAATGGCAGGAACCAAGAGTAAAGTGAACAGGAATAAAGTAGCAAAGGCCAGAGGAGCTTCAATACCATTGATCTTCTCACATCAAGCTGTTACTTTACAGGGAGGCCTGATCTCTTCACTTCTGAGGAGACCCTGAGGCCCACTGAGGTCTTAGCAGGTAGAGACCCATGAGCACTTGGTCACTTCCAATAACTTTCTTTTTATAAAAGCAATGTATCTAATACACACTTTCTTTGTTAAAGAAATGTGAACTCCTATAAGGAATAAAGAATAATAATAAGAAGAACATTCTGACTAGAGGAGATTTCTTTTTTGGTACTACGAATTATAGAGAATGTTGGAGAAAATAATTCCTATAATTAGTTTTAAATACAGATGTTTAAAGAACCAGATTTCAAAATGCATAAGGGAAATACAGATATGATAGGCTATCTGGGAGTGGAATTCGGGCTGTGGATTACATACTTTCCTGAGGCCCATAGGAGGCATTGTTGAATGATCTCAGTATTCATTCCTATATTGCCTGAAATCCTTTCTGGACCATTAAGAGGATACTACACATGGTTATTGTAATTTGATTGTTGCTGTAAGAAATAGACTATATTTGACAGCTTATTTTAAGAGAAAACCAAGCTAAGAAAAATAGAGGTTTGTTTGAGAGCTCTGTCTCTGTGTTAAATGTACATCTATTAATCAAAAACTGTGGGCTAATAAGAATACATTCAAAGTCTATTTTTTTATCTAGGTCACATTTTTTTTATTTTGAGAGGATAACTTGTGAAATATTATGTAATATTATATTAGCATCAAAATCCAGATAACAGTGTCTATGGGAAAAGGTAGACTTTTCGTAGGTAAATTTTAAAACATGCAGCCTTTGTAATCTAGAACTTTAGTTCTGTTCTCCTGAGCATTGTGCAATTTGGGGGTTACTGTACGTTACTCACATTTAGGAAAATATCTCTAATAAGAGATATTGCAAAATATCTTAATATACAGGTTAACTCTGCACACGGAACAATATAGTCTAAAATGTGAATTATTTCACTGTTGAGAAACTCTGGTATAGACCACTAGTTCTTGACTAAAAACTTGTTTAAAATGCAAATTACTTGGTACCACTTCAGAATGAATGACTCCGAAACTGTGGGGGTGAGGCAAGTAGCCAAATATTTACCCATTCCTCTGGACAACTCTAATTACTTGGAACTTTAAGACCATAGTGAGACCATTTTTGTATTTAAGAACATTCAAGAAGTATTCACTGAACAAGAAGGTTTGACTAGGTTTATGTGTAAATGCTTAAAGACAAGTCTTTCATAATCAGTTTTCTCTTATTTTATGTAGGTGAGCCATTTCTTCCTATGATTCCTAAATTCTTCCATTGTCTAGCATATTGTCTGATATATTGTTTTTAATTTTTATTTCTTATTATCATTTATGTGTATGGATATTTTAGGTGCATATATGTCTGTGTAACACATACCTGCCTGCCTGCTGACTTTCGAAGCCAGGAGAAAGTTTCTGATCTTCTGGAACTGGAGTTAGAGATGCAAAACCCCAGTCATCTGGAAGAGTAATATGTGCTCTTAATTGCTGAGCCATCTCTCCAGACCCTGTGGGCATTCTTATAATTTTTTTGCAATCATCATCTTGGTCAAATATATGGTTGTTGCAGATCAATTTTGTCAACTGATAAAATTTAAAATTATAGAAATTTAACATGTTTTAGGTCACATCAAAATGTTAGAGGATGAGATGGCAAAACTCAGTGTCTTGATTGATTTAATTAATTAAGTTTAGTTTTTTTGAGCTAGGTTCTCACTCTCTTGGCAAGGCAGCTTCTTGCTTCAGCCTTTAGGGTGCAGTAATCATAGGCCTAAGGCACCATTCCTGGCCGACAAGGCTTTATTACTTTTTATAGACTAAATTAACATAGCCATATTTTAAGTTCCTAAATTCTCATCTTACCAAGAAGTTCCTGATAGTCAGAATTCAGAGCATTCTTATTAATTGAGTGATTGTTTGCTGTGAAGAAAATTTTCAGTATTTGTTGAAGTGAATCTGAGTTCCTTGGTGACTTAGAAGAATGGATGGTCCTAATAGTAACAGGAAGAGGGAACATTTGGAGGAAGATATACTAAATTGTCTTGCACTTAGTGAATACTATGCATTTAAACACATTACAGTAAAAAAAATATTTATCCTGCAAGTGTAAGCAAATAAATTTTTCCTTCCCTAAGACTCTTTTGGTTATGTTTTATCATAGTGATAGAAAGAAAACCTGAACTGCCCCTCAAGCAAATATCAGTGGTTTTAGAAAAGCATAGCTTATGATATTGCAAGATGCATGCATTTTGGTCGTTCTCCTTTCTTAGTGAAAAACTCCTTAAGTCCTTGGAATCTCCAGCAATGACATTTTTGTATGTTAACTAATTGACTGGAAGATCTTGTTAGCTTAAAGATCCAGGCTGGGTCATAGAAAGGCTTGAAGCAGAATTAGAAGTGTTGGTCATTCAGTCTCAATCCCCATCCTCTGGACCACTGGCCCTCAACCTTCCTAATGCTACAGACCTGTAATACAGTTCCTTATGTCATGGTGACTCTCAACCATAAAATTATTTTTGTTGCTACTTTATAACTATAATTTTGCTACTGTTATGAATCATAATGTGTATATATATATGTGTGTGTGTGTGTGTGTTTTCCAATGGTCCTAGGTGACCCCTGTGAAAGGGTCATTTGAACCCATAAAGGATCACAACCCATAGATTGCAAACCACTGCTCTAGACAGAGGAGATGATCTAAAGGTTAAACTGTCTCCAGTGGTGAAAGATGATCACTTACGCCTATGTCATGAAGTCACCATAAGACTTTCAAAGGATAATGTTTGTATAGCTGAGAATGTGGCAGTTCTTGTGCTACAGTGTACTGTAAGAGAGCTAGGAAGCTGCCTGCATTTTTTCTCTGCATCACTTCATCAGCATCCTGTGTGTACTCTTTATCATGAGCCAGTAAACATATTTCCCTGACTTCCGTATGCCACTCTAGCAAATTATGGAACCTGAGAATTGGGACTGCTGTAGAGCAGCAGAGTGAAACACAACAAGCTTCAGTTCACACCCAAAGCCAGGGGTCAGGAGAAGGCTTGGGGATCGAGGTCTCAAATACATGGGATATGACTCTCTTCAGAATTGACTTGGAGGCCTTCAGCTGATGTCTTCAGCTACAGCCCTGGTTGCAAGTATTTGTGTGCAAATACCCTACACATGGTGTCTGAAGCATGTTGTGAAAGGCAGATAGGAGGAACTGAGTTTGAGGGTATATTCCTTTGTATCTTCAAATACATAAATTAGAGTTAAACGGGGCTGGAGAGATGGCTCAGCGGTTAAGAGCACCGTCTGCTCTTCCAAAGGACCTGGGTTCGATTCCCAGCACCCATATGGCAGCTAACAACTGTCTGTAGTTCCAGTTCCAGGCAAACACCAAGGCAAATAAATAAATAAATAAAATTAAAAAAAATTAGAGTTATACTAAGTAAATGAAATGTAAAGTCATTGTGAACACAGTGTAACATTACTGAAGAGAAGAGGGGATTACCAAGTGACTGGTCTCTGTCAGGTCACTTAGAGGCTCAAATGGTGAGACTACCATCATCAGCATGTGGCTTTTAATGTCACCCTGGGTCCTGTTTCCAGCAAAGCTAGACAGGAGAAGAATAGAGAAAGTTTTGGCCTAAGAAGTGCATAGCACTTGTATTGACTTTCAGTTGGCTGAGCTTCAGTTTCATAGCCTGAAGGGAGGATCGGAATTGTCTACTTTATCATCAGGAAAACAAGCTTGTATTTGGAATGACTCCTGTGGCTTCTCTGTTACCTGACTTGATTCTCAAAGATTCTGATATGTTTATTTAAGGAAAAAGGCAAAAGAAAGTTAGTTAGTGGCTTTCCCCTCCCTTTTTTTTTCAGTGTTCTGGAAGAAATCTAATAGAGTCAAATCAACTAAAATATAGTCATGCATGCCTTTTGGCACATATTTAGGATTTCTAGACACAGTTTCCATCTCTAGTACTTGTAATCAAAATATAATTTTTTAATCTAACAAGTAATTACAAAACAATTTTAGGGCCAAGAAAAATAAGCACAAGCTTGATTTTCACATTGGGAGTACGTCCTCAATTGAGTTTCAGCAAATGTCCTGAAGCTAGAAGCTGGGATAACAACAGGCGTAGAAATTAGACTGGGAAGTAAGCGTTGGAACCAATGCTATAGGTTGTATGCCTTTTTATATGTGCTTTAAATCCACTTCCTGTGGTGTGTGATATATCGTATATTTAATTCAAAATAGCCTGGAATATCAGAGGACAAAGCCACCCATAGAGAAAAGTCATGAAGGTAAGGGAATGGTGACCCACACCTCTAACCCCATCACTCTAGAGGCAGATATCTGTCTGAATTTCTGTGTGTTCCAGGCACAACAGAGCCAGACAATGGAGGCATACATTTAATCCTAGATTTAAGAAAATTGAACCAAGTTAGATAGCTGGGCAGAGAGTTCAGCTTTCCTAGCCACTTTCCTTTTTGGCTGAGGACAGAGAGGTTTGGAGTCAGAGGATTTGTGGAGACAGGCCTGAGGAACTGACTGTGTAAGAAGAAGTAGCTGTGGCTTGTTCCTCTTATCTCTCTCATATTTCAGCCTTTCCCCAATGTCTAGATTGGGTTTTTATTATAATATCAAATAAAATTTGTGCAATATCTGGTGCTCAACTTTTAGGGCACAAATTCAAGAAGAAGCTACCACCAGCACAGGCCAGACTACATGTGGCCAGAGTCATTACCTGGCTGGCTAGATTTTCTGCTCAAATTTTGCCTCCAGCCAGCTCTGCCTTTTAGACAGTTTCCGCCACATATGTTTCTTCTTCACAAACACCTGGCTGAGTTTTTCAGACAGCAGCTTTCCTTTTCTGGTTGATTGGTGATTTCTGGATCCTTTTCTTGGGCTACTACCACACTAGGTAGCTGCCACAATTAACAGTCATCTGAACTGTCATTTATAGCAATTTTTTTGAGTCAATTGAGATTTCTTAAAAGGGGGAATTAGTTTGAGGGAAGGAGGGAGGGAGGGAGGGAGATTGAGAGAGAGAGAGAGAGAGAGAGAGAGAGAGAGAGTTTTTTCCAACATTAAAAAACAGAAAACATTAACATGGAAGGAAATCTGGTCTTTGGTTGATAGTCCTCTAGATAGTTTGAAAATGGAACCATTAAAGGAGAGAATAATTAATGTAGATGGAATTATTGCAATGTCTATTATAAATATTATTTATTGGATTATTATTGTTTTAGCTTTAAAAATATTGGTTTATATGAGTTATTAAGTTGGTCAATATGCATGCCAAGATACAAATATTAGAAACCCTTGTTAAAACAGGTCAAAGATGTTCAGCCCAGACAGAGGAATATAAAGGAGATCCAATCTCAACATTGCATTATAAGGTTACAGAGAAACAACATAAGGCTTTCAAATAGCCAGCCTTAATATATACAGCAATCTTACAGGGATTGCCAAATGATAGAAGCTATGTAAGAGCTGAATAGACTCCTGTGAAAATGTTAGATTTAAGGAGATTCAAGAAAGTAATGACATTCACTCACCATTTGTAAAGAAGATATTAAACTTGTGGTCAACTTGTAATAGAATTATCTCTAATGACTGGACAGATATGGTTACAGCAGTTTTAGAGGCTAGGCCTCAATTACAATGGAGGACCTGATGAAAGGATGAAGTTATAACTAACTGTTGAACAACACAGTAGGTGTATAGGAACTGACATCTCCCGAGACCAACTTCTTGTGGTGGGAAATTAAATGCTAGTGTAGAAAGGCAATCTTTATATGATGACCACACCCTGGCTTTATGGGAGTAGCAGCCTTGAATGTTTGGGATAGAAATGAAGAAGAATGAAAAAAAATTGAGTCCTTTACAAAAGGGATCCAAGGACCAAAGGAAAACTTTACAGATTTCTTACAAAGATTGATTTCAACAGTAAATGGAATGTTACTAAATTCAGAAGGTAGGCAAATAATAATTGAATCTCTGGCTTTTGAAAATGCTAACCCACAATGCAAAAAGAATAATTAGGCCATTAAAGATTAGCACGCTTGGATGATGGGATTTGGGATAGAATTAATATATTCTTATAATAATGATGATAACTGGGTAGAAGAAGTTATTTCTAGAAGTTTAAACAAAAATATCGAGCAGTGTTTTGGCTAAGAAGAACTCCAACAAAATGCCCCTAGTTTCTGGAGTATGCAGAAGGTGTGGCAGAGGCATACATTGGACCAAGGAATGCAGATCAACAAGGAACAGACAGGGTAATCTTTTGCCTTTGCCTTGGGGAAACACCCTGAGATTTTATCAAATTCTGTTTAGTTCTATTCTGTCATTGTGAAGAAAATCCCTTCCTGCAGCAACTAAAAACCCTGATGAATGTCGTAAAAACATATTGCTCTGAGTGCCTGAAAAGCTATAGAAGAGAGAACAAAAAATCAGGAGAAACCAGAATCAAAATTGATAAAGATTAGAAAGGGAACATCCCCAAAGTTAGGGTTGGGGAAGGGTTTTGGTTTTGTTTCCTCTGGTGAGAAAAACTCTGGATACCATCACAATTAATAGAGATTTGACTTGAACAGGAGACATTTCTTGATAAGGAAAAATGATGGCTTATTTACTGATGTCACAGTTCTTTTAAATTGTAAGAAAAACTCATCAAACGAAGGTTGGACCAGGATTTACAGAAAAATAGAACTACCCATCTTTAAGAAGTCAAAAGACCTTGAATATCTATACATCTAATGCATAAGGAAAGGCTATCTAGAAAAAAATTTACACACAAAGAAAAATTGAACCTATTGTTACCAATATACTCTATAGGGCAAAATCTCACTACCTAACATCTATACCTCTTTACTTCTAAGAAAAGTTGAAGTCCCAGTTCAATTGAGAATAGATTTTTTTCCTTCTCTAAATCCAAGCATGCTTGTTAAAGGGAAATGCAAAATCTCTGTATCATGTCAGAAGTGCCACCTGATATGAGACAGAAGAAAAACTAAAAAGACTATTATATTATTAATAATCTCATGATCTTTTAAATGTTATATCAAAATTTATAAGTCATGATATTAATGATCATATAAAGTACTAATTGTAGAAAAATTAGTTATCTAGCTTCCTGTACACTGTTTTGGGCTTGAGTCTCTATCAGTTTTCTAAGGCCAGCCATGAAGATGCCTAACTACACCCTTTGAAATCTCAAGGGGAGATGGGTCCCCACAATGATGATTTCATATGGACTATGATAACACCACTAGGCTGACAAACACCAACCACAGATTGGCTTTGGACAACAAACTGCTCAGGACAATTTTGAGGTGGCTAGCTGAGATGAGACACCTTCACAGATTATTCTAGCCAGGACTTGAGACAAACCCTTTATTTTCCCATTATGCAGAGACTGGGGACAACAAAAGATATAGCTACCTATTCCAGGACTTGACAATCAACCAAAAAAATTTTTTTACAGGATTCCCTAAAGATGCTGTCACCCCTAGACAGCAGGAGGTAAATTTAAGGATATAATGGCCACATTCCCAAGAGGTGGGGTGGGTAGTCTTTGATGTTTCAGTTGTTTATAGATAATTGTCATTGTTTAGGGTGATTGGTTACAAATTCTTATTAGTATTGGTTAGGAAAAAGAGCTGAACAAGGGAGTTTAGATTCAGGCTTCTTGTTTGAAAAAAAGAAAAGGAAGATACAGATATAATAAGATAAAAGAATAGATTATTGAATTTACTCTAAAAAAAGAGAATATAGATATGATAAGATATGAATAGATTATTTAATCTACTTTTCAAAGAAACTGTTAGATTTTAAATATTTTACATTGGGTTGGGATTTTTGTATATTGTGTATAAATTGTGTATGTTGATACAAAGTTGAGATTAATTTTGTTGCTGTACATAAATTTCTACTCTTGTTTAAGGTGTCGTACCTATGCAATTTATCTAACAATGTAATACAAATTGCTAGTTCTTGAAAGTTATTATGATCAACTTAATTAGAATATAAAGAAATACAAGTTAGTAGTTAGTCATTGCAATAAAACTTATAGTCATATTAGCTGCATTTTCAAAGCCAGAGATAAATTTTATATATACAGGTCATCTTTAGACACTTCAGAGATTTACAGATTCTCTTTATAAAATCTTTCCACATCTGAAAACCTAGATACAACCATATTCAAAGGCACTTTGAAGAGCCCGAGTATTTATTTTGTCACTGTTGTTTGTACTAAGACATATGGTGGCAATAATAAGGTGGTCTAAGGAGAAGTTATATTCCATTTTTGGTCATTTATTGTATATATTTTGGCAGAAATATTAATAAACTTGAATAACAAGTGCTACCCCAAATCCTACTTTACTGAGTAATGAATTATTTTCATTACCCTTCAGGTTTATTCCACCTTTCTCCACCCATCTTTGTGCTTGAGAGTTCAACTTTCTGTAATCTATATTTACAGACTCCTTACAATCTGTTTTTCTATTAGTTCATTCAGTAGAAGTCATTGATAAGAAATTGGCATCAACAAGCAGAGTGAAGCTCTTATTATGTAGCATGAATTCTAATTGGTCTTAATAATAAAAATCAGGATTCAAATATTGGGGTAAATCAGAGAAGCCAGCTGTTAGAGAGACTTTTTACCCCTATGGAATTATCAGACTGAATGGGGTGAGATCTTGTCTCCAATGACCTTATGTTCCTGTCTTCACCTTTCAAGTACTGGAATTAAAGGCATGAGAATCTACCACCGGAATCTGTTTCTCTTTTAGACTGGATCAATCTTTTGTGGCCCAGGGTGGTCTTAAACTCCTGATCTTCCTGCTTCTTCTTCCCAACTGCTGGGATTAAAGGTGTGTGCCATTACTGCCTGACCTCTATGGTTAACTAGTGTCTAGCTCTGCTCTCAGATCTTCAGGCAAGCTTTATTGTTGGAGCACAAACAAAGCATCATTACAGTATTTCCTTCATGAAGTAGAATCCCATGTATCTCTGAACTGAAGATCTCAACATCTATTCTCAATTTCACAAGCCTTTTAGTCCAACATTCAACAACAGCTCCCTTAACTGTGGTTATAGTCACCCCTATAGTAACCTCAGGTTGTTTTCTGTGATACATCTTGATAAATATTGCCTTCATTAGCATTTCATCCAGTTGCTTGGGTTAGACATGCCCTCTGGTTCTTTTTAGAATCCTGAAAGCTAGAGAAAGTTGCTTAATTTATGAAATATCTGCTGAATTACTTTCCAGATAAATATAGCACAGATAGACATATTTCAAATTCTGAAATGCATCTTGCTTTAAAGGATTGGATAAAAGATTATTAGTATTAGTTTTAGTGTAGAAGTTGTACCATAATTCATAAATCTTTCTTGCTCAAAATCTTATTAATAATCAGCTGAACATGTAAAATTTAAATGGTCTGCAGATGACACTACCAGTACCAATGAAAGTTGTCATGGTGTTGCTAATTTAAATAAATCCACAAGTAAGTAGAGTATGTTGAGAGCAGTTTCACAATTATAATGCACTTGCGTTTACTGCTTTTCTGTTAGATCTCAATTCCACTTCATTACTTTTTCATTAACAAAAGAAGCTTCTTACTACATCCCAAGACATCTTAAGATGGAATGCACAGATGGTAGCAGTAACATAACTTTATCTAATTGTCTCACATTTCATCAATTATTTAATAAGGATAAACTCAAATTTTGAATTTTTTGCTAGTGTATGAATTACTCAATCTGTGCTCATAGTAAGAGATGGAAAATTTCTCAGTCTGTTCATGAATGCTCTGTGCAGGAAAGGATGGTGCATTCCTGGGCCGATCATTGACAGCCATGTGACTGCTGCTCTGCCATTTAGGCTTCTCACAAATTGACCAGAATGATATGTGGAAACCATAGCTCATTAGAGCCAGTGCACATCACCACAACAGCAGAATAAATATGCAGTGCTTTGGGTGAATTCATCAGAGAGGTATGGAGCTGAACAGAATATTGTATTTGCTTGGTTCGTGCATTTGGTTTCTGCTCCCATTAACTCACAGACATACTGAACACTTTAATGATTAGTGTTGCCTTGGATAAATGTTGTAACACTTTTGTCTATAAATTTATATTACACAAATACAGTATTTTTAAATCTCATTTTGAAAGTTTTCAGTCTGTACTGGTAAAGTTTCCTAACCACTTTTAGCAAATTATAAGATTAACATTAAAAACTCCATGCCATAAAGTGTACAGTTCTGTAAATGGAACACATACATAATTCTGGGTTTACAGTAGCTAACACAGAAGAAGGGGGTGAGACATGAGTCATTTAGATGACTCTGGTACGGTGGGGTAGAAGCCAAGTACAAGATATCTAGGATTTATAGGTGTTTCTGGTACCAAAACTTGAGGATACATTTATTTTTTAAAAGGTTTTACTTTATTATTAATGTGTTTGTGTAGTTTATACACATGTATTTAAGTACCTATAGAGACCAGAATATGGTGTCAGATACCCTGGAACTGGAATTTCAAGTGGCTTTGAGCTGACTGATGTGGATGCTGGGAACTTTTCTTTTTTAAAGAAAAATATCTATCTATCTATCTATCTATCTATCCATTTATCTATCTATCTATCTATCTATTTATTTATTTATTTATTTATTTATTTATTATGTATACAGTATACAGAAGAGGGCACCAGGTCTCATTATAGATGGTTGTGAGCCACCATGTGGTTGCTGAGAATTGAACTCAGGCCCTCTGGAAGAACAGTCAGTGCTCTTAACCTCTGAGTCATCTCTCTACCTCACTGGGAACTCTTCTCTGTCTTCTCTCAGAGCTACAAGTGTTCTTAAATACTGAACCATCTGTACACCACCCCATCCCCAAGATAGATTTAAATCCAAGCATCTCAAGCATCTTTGTACCAAATAGTTCCGTGGAAGTTAACAAAAATTCTCTCAGAAAACACTGCAACATTGATAACACAATGATAAAATAATCAGGTTCTTGTCTAATCTTTTACTTATGAAATTTAGTAGTCTATTCTTGGTGGATTTGGAAAGCTCGTGGGTAATACAGCTTTTAAAAGTTTTTCTTTGGGAGTCAAAATAAAACATGACATTCAAAATTAATTAAAATCTACTTTTGTTATTACTGATATAAAATATTTTCAAATTAAAGGTGTTCCTTATTTTTTATGATCAATTTCCTGTAATTGTTATCTCATCTGAGAAGGCTGAAATATGGAGATTAAAAGAGGTTATTTATAAGAACGTTTAGTGGAAGAACATTTAAGGGGAGTGTGATTATCACAGTTAAGAGAAAACTATATGGCATCTTCTTTTAGGTGCAGTTTTGCATACCTACTTATCTTTTTTTTTTTATTTTGAGATAGTTTTAGACGAAGTGTAAGATATACATACATGACTTAAGATAGGCCAAAGTTAAAGTAAAAACAAATCATTGCATTTTAAGTATGTGAATCAGTTGACTGAAAATTATTTCTTTTTATTGTTGTTTTGTTTTGATTTTGAGACAAGGTCTCATGTAGTTAATTCTGATCTCAAACTGGGCATGCCTTGAATTTCCCTTCTTCCTGCTTCTATATCTCAAGTACAGGGATTAGAGGCAATCATGACTATGCCCAGTTTAGAAGTATGCTTATTAAAGTCTTTGTTTCTTTTAGGAAGAATGTCCCATGTTTGGAAAGATAGATAAGCCAGGCTATGTTCTGATGAACATTCCAATTTCTCCACATGCTGTAGGTGGAATTGCTCTAAGACATTAATTTTAGCAGCCAAAAGAAACAATTTTTTCTATTCTTTTTATCCTTTATTAGGAATGATGTTTTATTGTAGATTTATTTATTGTATGATGTGACTGCAATTTGGAATTAGAGTATTCATTCTATATTTTTTTAAAATTACTATATTTTTGCAAATTAAAAAAAATGAATACATCATTGTTCCTCCTTCTCCTTCCCGATCCTCTCCTTCTCAAATTCATGGTCTCTTTTTCTTTATGATTTTTTTTTACATATTTACATAATATGTAAGTATGTAAATAAAATCTGAGTGCACTTAGTGTTCTTTGTATGTTTGTGATTTTAAGGCAGTAGTGAAGGGAGCTCATACATAAGGAGGATAATTCTTCTTTCCATAGTTGTTAGTTACCTGCGGTTCTCCTTTTAGGACTGGGATACAGTGAACCCCCTCCTCCTTATGTTAGCATGTCTACTTGTTTGTCATTGTCAAGGCCTTGTGTAGAGAGTAATATTGTTGAGATATTGTAGCTTTCCTATTATTTCTAAGAGACACGGTTTCATAGCAGACTTCCTGGTCCTCAGACTCTTAACAGTCTTTCTGGCCCCTTTTGCCTATGTTTCCTCGGCCTTTGCTGTGGAGATGATGTAGATGTATCAGTTGGAGCAGGGCACCTCATAATCAGTTTCTTTTTATTTTGAAAAGTTGAGTCTTTGTTGTAATTTTCTCTGTCTGCTGTAAGGAGAAGTTTCTTCAGTGACTGATGAGAGCTACACTTATCTGTGGTTATAAAAATATGTACTTAGAATGTAGTTAGGAATTATACTAGTTTAGGAAAGAATAGGTTTAGGCAGTGGTAGGTTCTCCTCTAAGATCAGTGACCTCACTTAGCTCCACGTACTTGTCCAGGTTTTTAGTTCCAGGTATGATTTCCCTTTTGTTTATCAGGTCTTAAGAACAAGTAGATAGCTATTGGCTACTACCAAGTTATGAGTTATTCTGCCATGTAAGCTTAAATTTTTCAACTTCAGATTCTTCGTAAAGCAGAGCAAGAATACTTATGTTATAGTATCCATTTGTAGGATTTGATTTCAAATGCCTTAAAGGGACTAATAAGTATTTAGCAGATAATAAGTATTCCCTAAAAGTGGTCATCATTAGTGGCAACTTTCTAACTTTTCAGTTCTTAGATGAATAACCTAGGATTTTGGCTTATTAATTCAGCATCTGGCTTTTTAAAAGAAATCAAAAAGTACTTTGTAGTACAGGTTAGAATTTACCTCTGAATAACTAAATTACAACTTCAGAATGACTAAAAAGTAATTCATCTTTCAGAGTTAGCCACAAGAAAGAACAAGAACAAGTGTTATTATTTTAGATGCAAATATTTGTATAGGCTTTGTTCATACACATAAAGAATGTGTGGAAAGTATAAGCATTGTGTTCTATTTGAGGAAAGCAGAGGCCAGCAGTATCTGGACCTTAAACTCAGCTATCACTAAGGTTATTGACTAAGTCCATTATGATGGGTTCTGCTTAGATACGCTTCTGGAGACATCTTTGGGGCTCCATAGATCCCAGACCTCATGCACTAGGCAAACATTCCTATTGGTGATGTCACACAGTTCAACAATAGCTAGGAAAGAATTTCTAGGATCAGGGCAGTTTGGAACAAGAGTCTTTTAGTCATGATTGTCCAACCAAGGTTCTTTTTCAGAGATATTCATTTTAACAAATTATCTTACATTACTCTGGAGGTTTGAAAAGTCCAAAATCTTCAGGGAATTCCAGAGTCTGTGGAAGAGGTGCAGTTTTAGTGGTCTGTTTGAACAATCCCACTTTGTCAGGAAGTCTTTTCCTGAGAAAGTCTGTAACTGATGAAATGAAGTTCACTGGCACAGTGAAATACTTTTTTAATTCAAGATCTGTTTATTTAAACACTAATCTCATAAGACTATTGTCATGGAAGTACTTTTTGAACATACTCCTATGTATATTGGCCTATTCATTTCATCACATAAAACTAGATCACCCCAGAATAGTATACATAGGTTTCATGTCATAAATAGCATAGAATGCATAGGCTTGATTTTGTTCTTGACTATTATTTTAAGCTTACTTTGGGATGTTTGTGATTGCTGATACCTCATATCCATCCTATCACCCATCAGTCTCTTTGTTTATGTTCTTTGTGTATATTTATACTTGGGGGCTCTTTCTGGAACCCTGTGGAGCACCTTAACTCCAGCCTTATGAGACTTGATTTTCACTTAGTATTTTCAGGCTATTTCTGATCCCTTTACACTCTTACCAGCATTTTATTTGAAAGACTAATTATTAGACTAATTATTAGTGCCATTCTTTTAATAATTGAGTGTGTATGCTGTTTATGAGCTAGAGACTAGCATTCTTATGTTGTACCATAATGGCTTTTCTTCTCAGGGGCCTGTGGTTTCAAAATGCCATTGTTTGTAGAGTGGTTTCCATGGTGTTTAGATCCAGGAAGCTACCCACCCTACCTGATACTGTATTCCAGCAAGTGCTGCATTAGCTTTTCAGCCTTTCAGATTGGATCTGTTCTCTTGGGATTAAATTCCAGATGTGACTTTGCAGGTTGCCATCTGCCTGTTTAAAGTGGGGGAGGGGCAGCTTCTTGCAGCTTTTAAGACACATGTGTCTTCATTGACACTTTAAACCTTATTCTATGTTTACTTGTTGATAACTTTCCTCTAATGACAGTGTATTTTTTTTCTTCTTTAGAATAATTTTAGGACCTAAACAAATAATTGTAGTTTAAAAATTACATTAGCCAGGTGGTGGTGGTTTATGCCTTTAATTCCAGCACTCAGTAGCCAGATGCAGGTGGATCACTGTGAGTTCCAGACCAGCCAGGGTTGTGCACAGATAAACTCTGTCTCAAAAAACAATCAAACAATTTTTCTTACATCTTGTAATTTTCTTGGTAATACTCTAGTTGCTTGAAACATTATTAAAAAAAAAAGAGGCACTCAATTTCTTGTGATTTGAAAGGGAAAATTTAGACTAGGAAGCTTAAAAGTCTGTGAATATAACATTTTAAAAAACACTACCAGTATTATGAGAACAATAAAGTCTAATTCACCCAATAGCTTTCTCTGACATTTATTTTTATCTTTCTATTACAGATACATACTAATATATAGTTATTATCTTTTAAAAAAGTATATTCTTTTAAAAATATATTGGCTTTCAAATACAATTTCCACAACCTCTTATGTATTGTAAAACATGATTTGTGAAACAGTTTTATTTTGAAGCAAAGTATTTAGAATTTTCTGATCCATAGCACATTTAAAGCCTTTAATACAACCTGATTTATGTCAATCAAATCATAAATGTAGCTTGCTAAGGCAAAGACTATTTGATTTCAGTACTATTATAACAGACTAATCAATCAATATTTCAAAACAGAGGCTTTTGTAATGAGATTTTTATATGAGTATTGATTTTAATTTTTATATTAGCATACAGGCAAGTATTCTCAAACTAAAGCAATTCAAAATATTGTTCTTGAGGAAGATGTTTGAAACTTACAATGTTTTTTCTAAAGAACTATTATTATAAATGACAAGCTCCCAGGTCCACCCACATAAGCCTACTTCTACTAGGGCTAGAAACAGTGTTCTAATGGGGGCTGGTACTTTCTTATTCACTGAAAGCATTCTAAATCCTGATGCTTTGTGTTTTCCTGGCATTGGCCCCTTGAGTGTGAGGGGGCTGTTTAACACGGCATATAAACTGTGGGTGTGTGCTTAGGGCAGAAGGGAGAGGCAGTATTGCAGATCAGTGCAGATGAGACTCAGGTACACAAGTTTCAGTGGCATAGAATTTCAGGTTTTGTGGGATCAACATTGCAGCAGTGGGTGTAGCTTCATGTTGTTCCTCTTAGGATGATTGCTATAGTGTGTATAGCATCTTTGCTATGGAGAATAAGAATTCAGTATCTATTAGGATTTAAATGTACATTTTACATGCTTTAAGGGTTTGTTCCCCCAGGCTTTGAGCTCTTCATTTGCTTTCATTTATTTAGCTTGCTTTTGTTTCCTGTCTTCGTTTTTATAAATTAGTTTATATGTAATAACAGTCACTATTCCTAAGATATCAGGTCTCCCAAATGTATATATACAACATATCTCAAACGTAAATAGTAAACCTCACAAATTTTCACACATGTGTGTATATATGTGTTGTATTGTAATATTAGTTTGTGTTTGTGTGTAGCATATATGTACAGATACATGTTTGGATGTGTATATGTAGAGACCAGAGGTGCATGTCAAGTGTCTTTCTCAATTGTTCTCCACTGTATTTTTGTGACAAGGTCACTCACTCGCTGAACCCAGAGCTCTTCAGTTCAACTAGGCTAGTAGGCCAGTGAGCTCATGGATTGGCCCACCCCCACTTCTCCAGGGCTGGAATTAGAGATGCACACCACTGTGCCTAGTTTTGTATATGGGAGCTGGAGATCCAAACTCAGGTCTCCATGCTTGTGTAGCAAGGATTTTATTGACTGAGCCATCTCCCTAGCACAAACTTGGCAAACTTAAAGCATAACATAGGAAAGAGTATGTGACATTAGTTTACTCTTAGCTTTTAGTTATAACACCAAAAGTATGTATCATTGGTGAGGGGAAAACTGTAAGTGTTCCTGGGACGAATGGCACCAGGTGAAATAAGAGTTTCTGGCATATAACTTCCGGCCACATAGTAAAGCCAATATGGCAGCGTGTACAGAGGGCATGCTCCTAGGCCCACTACCCTTAAAAAGAAATATCATCATCATCATCATCATTATTTTGTAAACCTAAAACTGAAGTACTAAAAAGCAATGCTTGTAGTTTCTGGTCAAGCTTTTCTGTCTTAGCTGAGAGGTTTGGCCCCACACCAAGCAACCAAGACTAAGTTGCTACTTAGTCCCTAATAATCACACAAAGGCTTATACTAATTTCATGCTGATTAGCCTATGGCTCAGTCATACAACTTGCTAACTCTTAATTCTTTTTTTTTTTTTTTTTTTAAAGATTTATTTATTTATTATGCATACAGTTTTACAGAAGAGGGCACCAGACCTCATCATAGATGGTTGTGAGCCACCATGTGGTTTTGCTGGGAATTGAACTCAGGACCTTTGGAAGAACAGTCAGTGCTCTTAACCTCTGAGCCATCTCTCCAGCCCCAACTCTTAATTCTTAAACTAACCCATGATTAACCGAGTGGCTTAGTACCTTTCTCAGAGCAGCAATCTGGTCTTGTTTCTTTTGCCTCTGCTTGGCGTCTCTGTTCTGACTCTTCCTCTTCCCAGAGTTTTCTTAGTCTGGTAGCCTCACCAACACTTCCTGTCTACCTTCTGGTCAATCAGCTTTTTCCTATTTCATAGTTCTTTCTGTGTTTGTTTATTATTTTGAGACAGGGTTTCCCTGTGTAATGTTCCTAGCTGTCCTGGAACTTGCTCTGTAGAGTAGGCTGGCCTCAAACTCAGGGATTCACTTGCCTCTGCCTCCCAAGTACTGGAATTAAAAGTGTGCATGTGCCACCACTGCCTGGCTCATAGTTCTTTTAAAATGTTTTTATATTTATTCCCTCTTTTCAATATTTTTTTTTCTGATTCATTAGTACAGATTTTGGGTATAGGAAACTGAGAGAATGAAGATTTCAAAATGGCAACTTTGCTATGATAGTAATATATGTACATATTTTGCCTTTTTCAATAAAAAACCATTATGGACACATGGTTCCAGTGATAAATTAAAAGCTTATAAGCTAGTGGAAATATTAATGAAAAGAACTTTTGTGATTTGGTAAAGTCTTTTGAGTTTATGGTAAGTGTTAAGGGGAAGCAATTGGAATGTTTGATCAAGGATATAACAGCTGATATACATTTTAGAAAGATCTTCTTGATTGCCAAATAGCAACCCAACAGACGTTAATAGAAGGTAAGCACGGAAACTAAAAATGGAAGCCAGCTCCTGTCTCCAGACAACAGATAGTAACCCTTTTGCTTCTGTTGCTTGTCCTTTTCAGCTCTTGCTTTCCTCAATGTGCTGAGTAAAGGCCAACAGCTCAAACTGTACAATGAGGGTGTCTGGTTTGAACCTCTGATACCACTCTTCCCTTGCAGGGTAATGAAAGCATGGTATTAAACCTATCCACCTTTCATTAGTTATTTGAGCATAACAAGTACCTACATCTAAGAACTATGATAATTATATAAATTAACTCACTAGTAGTATGGGATGTGTGGTGTCTGCTACAGAGTAAGCATTGGGCATGTGTTCTTGATGATGTGTATGGACTGTATGGTGTTCTTGAGAATTCTATCACTCTACAAGTATTGGCACAGTGCACTGTGACTGTGTGAGCTCTGTAACTCCAGTTATGCCATTTGTTGAATATAGTAACTTTTTTCCAATGAATATTTTGACCTTTTGTCAAAAATTAGGTGTTCATAGACGTGTGAGTTACTGTCAGGGTCTTTAATTCTATTCCCTTGATTATCCACAAGTCTGTTTTTTAACATGAAAAATCTCACACTGTTTATGTATATATATTAGAATTTAGCAAAAGGACAGTCTAAATAGAGACTTGAATCATGCTGCCTTAGGCATATTAGAAGGGACATGTAGCTATATATACTTTATATATAAGTTTTATCTCCAGCCTAGTAGTTCCAAATGGGGGAAAAATGAGATCTATATTGTGAATAGCTCTATATTTGACTGAATAAAGCCTAAATCACACTAGAAAGTATTTTTATTATGCCTCTTAAAATATGAAAGAAACATTGATTGGACACTTAAATATTTTGCATAATAACATTGATTTTCTATGCACATATTCTATTCTTGTTTTGTAGCAGAGGCACACTGTGGTTAAAAACATGCATAAGTTTTAGCAGCCTGTGGTAGGCCATGAGTGGATCTGCAGGGTACTCCTGAACACTGCTCTGAACTGCTGAACTGTATTGCCTCCCATCAATGCTAGAATTCCTTATTTCCCCACTTGAAACTGCCTTGAAAGATATAAAGAAATACCTCATCCATCTGCAGAGGAACAACCAACCACATTTATTTTTGGAAATAATAAGGGAGGGAAGTTGTTTTGCTCTATACATAGACTCCACAAGTAGAGCAGTTGTATAACATGGTCTATCTGTGTAAATTACACTTTCTTCATGGTTAATTTAACTACTTGAATTTGGTATCATTTCCTTTCAACCTGAAGCACATCTGATACAGATTTTCTGGGACACTCACATTCTATTTGAGTTTTAGAAGCCACAGACCTCATTTACAGGTGCTTACACAATATGGCCATTTGGAATCATTTCACCTTTTATACGTTTAACTTTTCCTCTTTGCTGAGACAGAAAACAATATAACAAGACATTTATTGTACTTTGTATTGTTATTATTGTAACTGACATAGTACTCATGGAAGGACTGTCAGCCTGTTATCTCACCAGTGTGTGAGGTTCTAAACTGACAGATTGAGGCAGATCAGAACCAAGTGTCTTAGCACATACAGCCAAGTTCCCTGTGAACTGTTCTCATCAGAAAATACTCATTTAATGCCCTTTACCTCCTTTGAAAAGCAAACTGCATGTTGTTGAGGTAAATACAGTCTACTTTGACAGCTTGCTCTTAAATAATACAGCTTCAAGTCATGATGTAAAATCAGTCATTCTTTGGAAAGGTAGTTAAATATTGGAAAGTGACTATTTCATAAGGTTTTAAAATTAAGTGGGGGTTAAAATTCTTATAGTTTACACAATTTTTAAGGATTTTTGAGTTTTAGAATAAAAATATTTTTAAACTCTTTGCCTGAAACCTTAGTTATTCAACAAACTAAAGTTTGTATCTGTAACCTTGAGTATCACATTTAAAACAGAATAAAAATGGGCTTCAGAGATGGCTCAGAGGTTAAGAGAACTGGCTTCTCAGAGATCCTGAGTTCAATTCCCAGCAACCACATTGGTGGCTCATAATCATCTGTAATGAGATCTGGTGCTCTCTTCTGGCTTGCAGGGATGCATATAGGCAAAATACTATGTACAGAACAAAACAAAAACAAACAAACAAAAACCCCAAAACTGCATATATAGTGGATAAATAAAATAAATCTTTTTTATTTATTTTTTGGTGATTTTACATCATGCATCCCATCAATCTCAGTTATCAGTTCTCTCAATTTCATACCTACTCTTATGATCTCCTCATTTACAAAAAAAGCCCATTTATGCTGCTTATTTACATACTGGAGCATAATTAAACTCCCTGTGTCCAGCCCTTTAAAGAAAACGAGTCCTTCCTCACCCACACACTGAGGCCATCAATGTGGAAGTGAAGCGCCTTGTCATTTAGCTATTTTCTAGCCTTGAGCTAGACATCTTTTTTTTTTTTAAGTCTACTAATGAGTGAGTATATCCCCTGCTTATCTTTCTGGGTTTGTGATACCTCGCTCAGGAGGATATTCTCCAAATCCATCCAGTTGCCTGTGAATTTTAGACTATCACTTTTTCTTACTGCTGAGTAGTACTCCATTGTGTACATGTACCACAGTCTGTTAATCTATTCTTCAGTTGAGGGGCATCTAGGTTGTTTCCAGGTTCTAGCTATTACAAATAATGCAGCTATGAACATAGTTGAGCTAATGCTTTTGGGGTATAAATGTGCATCCTTAGGGTATATGCCTAAAAGTGGTTCCTTGGGGAGCTTGACTTTCCGTTTTCTGAGAAACTGCCATACTGCTTTCCAAAGTGGCTGAATAAGTTTACAGCTCACCAACAATGGAGGAGTGTTCCCCTCGTTCTGCATCCTCTTCAGCATAGGCTGTCATCTGTGTTTTCAATCTTGGCCATTCTGACAGATGTAAGGTGGTATCTCAAAGTTGTTTTGATTTGTATTACTCTGATGGCTAAAGATGATGAGCACTTTTTCATGTGCCTTTCAGCCATTTGTAATTCTTTACTGAGAAATCCCTTTTTAGTTCTGAACTCCATTTATTATTATTATTTTTTTTCAAAGAAGCCACACTTTCTATTCTTGTATATCCTTATTCAAGGTCCCTTCCCCCTCCCACCACATCAGGTCATTCTTTCTTTTCCACAACTCCCCATCCCCTCCCTGGACAGGCAGCAGATAGTCCCATGATCCCACTGACCCAATATTGCTTAGTTCAGTCTCCACTCCTGGCAGATCCAGTTTTCTCCCCCCATCCCTCAAGAGTGAGTCAGGTATTCCTCTAGGGGGAGTGGGATCCAAGGAGTCGGTCCAGGGTGTTTCTGATCCCAGGCTCTGAACCCCATTTTTTAATTGGGTTATTTGGGGTTTTGGGCTGTAGTTTTTTAGTTCTCTATATATTTTAGAGATCAATTCTCTGTCACTTGTAGGGTTGATAAAAATCTTTTCCCATTCTGTAGGCTGTTGTTTTGTCTTATTTACTGTGTCCTTGGCTTTACAGAAGCTTCTCAATTTCAGCAGGTCCCATGTATTGATTGTTGTTCCTAGTGTCTGTGCTACTGGTGTTATATTTAGGAAGTGATCACACTGCCAATGCATTGTAGGGTATTTCCCATTTTCTTTTCTATCAAGTTCTGTATGGCTGGGTTTATGTGGAGGTCTTTGATCCACTTGGATTTGAGTTTTATGCAGGGTCATAGGTTTGGATCTATTTTCATTTTTCTACACACTACCATCCAGTTATACCAACACCATTTGTTGAAGACTCTTTTTTTCCATTGAATATTTTTTACCTCTTTGTCAAAAATCAGGTGTTTATAGGTGTGTGAGTTAACATCGGGGTCTTCATAAGCAAACATAAGATTATTAAATGTTTGCTTAGTCAACAAAAATAGTTTGGCTCAAGTTTTGTTTTTTTTTTTTTTAAATGGCATTTGGTGAATATGGGATTAAAGTCAGCTCAACTTGTCTCTATGAACCCTGAACCATCCTGGAAGGGCAGCCTCACCTTCTAAGTCTACGATCATCAGGTCATCAGGTCACTAATTTAGACTTCTATGCTTGCATTGGACACAGCTGTATTTTTTAATTTGATTTGCCCTTTTATGCATATATCAGCGTTTTGCTCAGTATTTTGAAGTCAGTTAAGATTTAACCTATTCCAATGAAAATATAATAGCATTTTAAATATCATTTTATTATTAAATCCAATGGCTATTGTCTTTTGTTGCATTGAATTCCATCTTGATTACCAAATTTAGTTTTAGTGAGAATCTGTGAACAATAACCTGTCAAGTATTTTTCAGTCCACAGAGTTCTTTATTTCATTCTAATTAGTAATTTATATTTCTGGTATGGAATATTGGTTTAGCATTCTAGGTGAATAGTTTACTTCAACAATTTGAATGTAGCAACTTCTGTTACAGATAAGTGTACTATCCAACGAAATATGTTTCTACAGCAATCTCTAGATTTTATTTTTAGTTTGCAGGATGTTAATGAGAGTGTGACTCATGGATTTTTATTCATGTAACATGTATGCAAAGAATTAAATATATAATCCTGAATTTCTTAAGTGTAATAAGTCTTCTTTAATAATTTTGTGAAAGTATAAGCCAGATTCCTCTATAAATTATCTCTGTAATTTTCTCCTTTTCCACCCTTGAGTGAATTATGCAAATGATACATCTTTTGCTCATGTATCCTAAGTTACTTAATTTCTCTTTGATATTTTTCATTTTTGTCTGTGTTTCTTCCTTATAAATCTCTTTAGCAGAGACTAAATGATAGGTTTTTTTCATTCATTTTACTGAATTCTTTTATTTTTAGTTTTTTCTTTTAGGCTTTGAAAGTCTTCTTTCCATTTTATTTACTCTTTATTTATATACCCTTTAAAGACATTTTAAATTTACATTCTTTGATATTCAATGTATTTATTTATTTTTAATTTCATGCTGTTTGGCTTATGTCTCAGGCACATTACTAGCTAGCTCTTTTATCTTAATTTAGCCGATTTCCATTAATCTACTTAGCCACATGGTAGTGGCCCATGGCTCGTACCTGTATTTCTACATGATGCTCATTTGGCAGCTGTCTGGTGACTGTCTGACTCTGCCCTCCTTCTACCTGTTCCTCCTCTGATTCCTCCACTCACTTCTACATTGGTCTACTCAGGCCAAAACAGCTCTTTATTTATAGAATTTCCTGCAGAGAACAGTTCCACCACACTTCCTCTTTTCTGTCTAATCAAAAAGAAGGTTTCAGTTTCAATATAGTAAAATTACCACAACAGAACAGCTATCAAACAAAAATTACAGTTACAATATCTAGTCTCTTTGTATTAACAAAATTAAAGAAAATATTCTATTGTCTACCTTATTTGTGAGTCTAGAATTTCTTATCTGATATACCTTTTAAAATAATTAAGAAAACTTTATCTATAATTCTCAAATCTTCAACGACATTGAAGACCACAGAAGGATATAATATTACTCAAGTAAATAGGAAGTACAAGCAACTTTCAAAATCTAGGAATGACAGAGATGACACCTTTCTGCCTGGACAGTCACCCAAAGCTCCTTTGTATCGTTGGGGCATCCTTCTTCGGGCTAAAGGCCCAGAGGCTTTGGCATATCTTTTACTGATGCAGGAAATCTAGAACAGTCCATCAGTTACTTCTCCTTGTGTCCTGAAAGATGCCTGGCAATTTTCTCTGCAAAAAAGGAAACTGAAAGGCCATCTCAGCTTGTTCTGCCAAAGTTCAGAGGTCATTTTCCTATGGAACCTGCATATCCAGTTTATGCACCATACTATCAAGCAGTCAATACCAGAACAGTTTCTTGTCTAGTGACTAACTGTTGCCACAAAGTAAACTGTACATGAAGTTTCTTCAATGCTCATTATTTTCTTGAAATACATTGGTGCTGCCAGGAGCAGACCTGTCTCACTGTCCGTAAAAGTCTAAGTTATTAAAATATTTTAAAAGCCATATTCTGTACGTCTTTAAAGTATTTGGAGGCTACCTAGCTAATTGAAATACATCTTTGCATACTTACAAAAACTTAACATGACTATAAGTTTGGTTATCAGAGATGACTAATAATTTGCATTTCTTATACATTACAATTTTAAATGAGTTACATAAACATCATACCTTAATCAAGAGTAGCAAAGTACATACACCATAACAAAATTGACCTTAAATTTATATCAATAAACCAAAATCCATCTATCTTTTTCAATCATTCCTATATCATATTTTCCCTCCTTTGAGAAAAGATTAACTATGACCATTATCAATTTATAATGAAGACAAACATTAATAAGCAATATTTTAGGAATTTGGGTGTAGCAATTCACATTACTGCTTCCTGCTGATTAAGGGGCATTGGCAATCTCATAGGATCTTCAGGCTGGATCACCTTAGCTGCCATCTTGGAAGCTGATCTTCCCATCAGAGAATTTTCAAGTGGCTTTGATAAATGAAAGCATATTTGCCTGGAAACAATCCACAGGTTTTGATCTTCTGTGGAAACAAAAGCAGAAATTCTTTTCCCAAGCAACATATTCTCGGACCCAAATTTTTAAGTCAAAATATCTGTAAAATATATATGTTTGTTTAACTTAGCATCCTTTGCAATCAATTGTTTTTCTGCAGTTAGCTCATTAAAAGTTAAAAAATTAAAAGGAAACACAGTAATAATCATAGTCCAGACTCTTGGTGTATTTTCCATCTCTATGTAGCTTATTATATTTTTATACTCTATTTTTCTTTTTTAGGAACTTTATCTATCTTCTTTCTTTTCTCTCTGAAGCTTATATATGTTTTACACACATTGTAACCCATTTAGAGGTTTTGTGAGTCTAAATCTGTTGTTATTGAGAATCCTTAATTATTTTCTAACCAGAAGATCTTTTAAAATGTTAATATCACTTTGATTGCTGACTCTGCTGCTTATGGCAGCTTTTCAGTATGGCGGAGGTCCCTGCTGCATCTCTGCTTGTTGTCAGAAAACAGAGCAGACCCAAGAAAATGCAGCTACCAAAACACCGCTTTTGACTCTATTCCCTTTCTGTTCTATATAAGCAAAACCTTAAATCAGTCACATGCAGTTTGTTGTTTATACCAAGTCATCTGTGAGACTTATAAGTTTAAGCTGCCTGACACAGACCCACCATTTTTAAATTCAAGCCTGAACACCATGCCATCACTATACCAAGAATCTAGCCAGATATGCATTTTAGAAGCATCTTTTGGCTTCATTTCAGTGCTCTAGAACAATTTTTAAAATTTCTCAGACCTTATGTGAGTGTTCAGGGCCTATGTTGGAACGCCATCTGTTGTAAATGACTTCTGGGTGATTTGGGCCAGAGGTCTGACCTGCCTGCGGCAGCTTTTATCCCCAAAGAAATGACTCGGATACTTATATTAATTTCATGGTGTTTGGCTTATGTCTCAGGCATATTACTAGCTAGCTCTTTCATCTTATTTTAACCCATTTCCATTAATCTACCTGGCCACATGGCCGTTGCCCATGGCCTTTACCTGTATTCCTATATACTGCTCCTTTAGTGGCAGGCTGGAGACTCTGTATTTATTTCATAAAGTGAACTCTCTCATCCATTAACAGTTAACCCATTTTTAGGGCTTTATTATTATTAATTGTTATTATTGCTCACCACAAATGTACCGAATTTTATGTTAGAGTCTTTTAAATTGGAAGTTTCATCAGTGCTCTATAAGATATTTTTCATTTAGTTTTCAAGGAGTTTATAAATATTCTGATTTTGGATGAGTTAATTTTTTATCTGACATCCCTTTGCAGAATATGTAACTGCCTTATATGTGGCCATATATCAGTGTTCTAACAACCTGTGGATGATTCTTCCAGGTGTAAGTTCAATTAATTTATTTTATATTCCCTGTAAGTGTGCAATAAGTATTTCTAGTCTAAGTTTTACGAACTGCTTTTAGTAGGTGACTTGGTTTCTATTTTCTTTCTCTTGTAGACACCGGAGGTATTTAGTTACCAGTCACTAAGTCCTGATGCTTAGTGAAATATCTTAATTTTAGTTTTGTCCATTATTTTTTCTTTGTTGTTACTGTTACAATATCACGTTTAGCCGATGTGGCTGGTGGTGGTGATGGATGGAGAGAGGCCCTGTGCCCCATGTGAGCTCGATGGGTGGCAGGAGACATTGAGACTGAGACTACATGTAAAGACTTTATTATTATGAAGAGAAGGAGGAGAGATAGATGGATATAGAGAAAGAGAAGAAGAGAAAGGGGAGAGGAAGGGTTGAGGAGCATGACCTCCAGCAGAGTAGGGGAAAGGAAGTACAAAAAGGAAGAGAGGGTTGGTGGTGGGAATCCTTCTTAAATGGAGCTTGATGCCTGAATTCATAGCAGGGCTAGGCCAATTGCCATTGTCTAGGTGTGGCTTCAGGGACTAAGACAGACTCCTAACAGTTACTACATATAATTTCTAAATGTAAATATTTATAATAGTTTTCATAGTAGCATATATCCTATACATTATCCATAACAATGAGATGTGAATTATCTTGGAAAATATACACTTCACATATAGAATGCAAAAATAAGAAGTAATATAGTCAAATATTCTATATATTCTTCTGGGCTTCTCTTAGGCAACTGAAGTGGTAGGTGCAATTCATAACACTGCTTTCAGTTTCTAGATAGTGAATCAGTCAATTAGTGGTAGACACAGAGGAGGTAGCACAAGGATGAAAATGTTCCCTCTCTCACTATGATATGCTTGTTCTATATTGTATTTGGCCTCTCTGTATATTTGCAGAAATCTCTTTATTGTTGTTTTATAGTGCTGTGTCGACTTCTTTTGCGTATTATAAATTGTAGTGATATACTAATTTATTCATTAAACAAATATTGATCAAATATTTACATTTCTGGCCTGGCATTGTTTTGAAGATAAGGATACAGCAGTATGCAATGCCTCTGCTCTAATAAAACAATGTTCTGATGGCACGTGAAAGAGAAGGCAGAAAGTCAGTTAATAAAGCTGTAAATATAGCGCTTACCAGGGTTTTATATCTGCAATGGTGGACATTAAAACAGAGTCACAGGGATGGAGAGTAAGCAGAGTGTGCTCTTCTCTGTAGCAGTGAAAAGCTATTTAATAAAACATGATATGCTCTAAATGGAGATCATGCAAAACAAAGCCATGGTCTATGTGCATGTCTGCGCAGGACCATTGTAGGCAGCAGGTTTAACAGGACCATGCTTACTGTAGTGAATACCAAAAGTGGAGTGAAGAGTATGACAGGAAAAGTTAGATAGGAGGAAGGGGACCAGCCTCTGTGAGTTCACTTTGCCTTTACCTGAGAAGAAAAGCTCAGAAGATTTCAGGAGGTGGGGTGACATGATGTGCCTCCTGATTTAAAGAGATCATCCACTCTGCCAGCTCCATGGAAGCATTAAGTATAGAAAGGCAAGAATAAGGGCAAGAGTGACAATTAGGCTAAGGCCTCAGTGATCAAGCCTGGAGAGGAATGGTTAGTAGCAGGGTGGGCGAAGTGAGGAGAATGCAAAGATGATTGATTTTGAGTATGTTTCAAAGGGGAAGATAGCAGCATTTGCTTAAGGAAGGATCTGAGGAAAGAAAGAAGTAGTTGGAGGCAGTTATGAGGCTATTGGCCTAAGGAATTGAAGCAATAGGTTTACTAGATAATGAAATAGGGTTATATATAGAAAGAACAGTTATGAGAGTGGAAATTAGAGCCTGTTTTCGATAAGATGAAGCTTAGGATAACTGCAGTAAACACCCAGGCCTGATGATAAATTTAAGGGACTTAAATATATAATATTAGATGTTTCTTGTCCTCTATTTCTATTTCTAAAGATTTTTAGTCCTGCCTGCAATAGCTCTCCCTCTACCCCACCCTCATTCCCTGGGGACTCTGCCTCTTTTTTTTTTTTTTCTTCCTTCTTTATTTTGTATTTATCAAAAAAAAACACAGTAAAAAGAATTTAAAATGTGGAAGAGTTAACAATAACTATACAGAGGATAAGAATGATAAGCATGGCTTATCAAGGGTAGAAATACAAATAAGATTGCTACACCTATATTTTCTTTGTGTTCATCTTTCCCTCTGAATTTTTTTTCCATCCCTGTATATTCTTATTCAAGGTCTCTTCCCCCTCCCAACACATCTGGTCATTTTTTTTTCCTCTGCAACTCCCCATCCCCTCTCTGGGCAGGGAGCAGACAGTCCTATGGTCCCACTGACCCAATAATGCTTAGATCATTCTCCACTTCTGGCCAAATCCAGTTCTTTCCCCCCTCCTTCAAGAGTGAGTCAGGTGTTCCTCTAGGTGGAGTGGGATCCAAAGGGTCAGTCCAGGGTGTTTCTGATCCCAAGGGGACTCTGCCTCTTAATGAGGACCCAAGGTCCTATTAGCTCTTTCCTGCCTAACTTCTCAGTCTTTTCTTCTGCCCTATTTCCATTGCTTTATGTGAACCATTAACCAGCAGAAACACTTTCTACCAGAGATCATCAGTGGCCACACTGTGCTGAGACTCAGGTAGGAGTTTTTCACAATCCTTCCTGTTCTCCATTCTGGTTTCTCCAGAATTATTCTTCTGTAGCAGCCTGTCTGTAGAATCCTTTCTTCCCACCTTCACTCACTGGGTACTCTTGCCTTTTGGTGTGGACCCAGGTACTCCTACCTCTTTCCTACTCCCCCTCTCAGCCTTTCCTCTTAGCCCATCAACATTCCTTTGTATCACCTGCTGACCAGCAGAAGCACTCTTTACCATAAATCCCACACCTACCACACATTTGTAGAATCCAAAGTAGACAGCAGCAAAGAACAGAACACCCATCCAACAAAGGCAAGACCAGATATTTATGTCATGAAATCACCTCAAACATCATAAATATTGATGGCTAAATCCCAAGCCAAAGGTACAAACATGGACATCTGAGACAATATGCTTCCTTGAGAAGCCAGTAACCCTATTGCAATAGGCCTTGAACAATGACATTTTAGCTGAAACACAAGATAAGGACTGCGAAATAGTAATTATAGATATGTTCAAAGACCTTAAAAAGGTATGAATAAATGCCTTAATGAAGACTGTGATTTCAGTCCTGAGGTTTATTATTTATTCCATTTCATTTTTGTTCTGCTTTTGTTAGAGAGGTTGAATTATCACCAACAACCTACAGATTTCTAGTTAGTACAGAAAGGCTTCTAGTTAACTCAGAGTTTAAAGATTAAGCCAGGTTTGCTTGTCAAGTATTTCTTCTTTGCCCTAGAAGAAATTTAGGAATTGAGAGTCTTTGTTTTCATTAGCATTCTCTGGAAATATAGTTAATTTAATGGCTAAAAATGATGTCATTATTCAAATGAAAGGTCAGATGAAAGTAATTTTAGAACTATATTGATGAGCTAATACATAAAATCATTTTGATATTTATTTTGTAAAATACACTGGTAATTTTTTTTAGTGTGCCAGTTTTCTGTTACTATAGCCAAGTATCAGAGATAACCAACTTGAGAATTAGAAAGCTTTACTTTTGAGTTTCCAGTACATGATCATTTAGCCTTGTTGCTTGCAGTTTATGAACAGGCGCATATTGTGGCAGAGAGATTGTGATAGAATGGTCCATATAGTTCATGAAGGTGGGAGACAAAGAGTGAGAAAGAAGAGGGACTAGGTATTCTTTTCTTTCCTTGAAGGTACATCCTTAGCTACCTATGTCTCTACTGCACTGTGAATGAAATTGTTAAGATCTTAGTGTGTGCATCTTTATTTTCATGCCATTTTTATTTCAGAATTTTCTGTTTTATGTATCAACTTTTAAATTTCTTTATCTCATTTACTATTCATTTTTCCATTAATCATTTTTTTCTCTTATATATCTTCCTCTTTAAATATATTTGTTAAAACTAAAAACATGGTTAAACATTAGTTTTAATTGAGTTCATTGTGAAGTATTTTGTACTAAGGACAGACTCAGATGATAGATCAAAAATGTAACTGTTGAAGTTTCCAAGAGATAGTTGACAATTATCAATAAAATATAGTGATAATACATAGCATATACAATGTGATCTCCCAAAATAAAATAATAGAACTCATTATTTAAATCATTATTTTAGCATTTGTTGTAGCCTCCAAGAGATAAACCTCTGTAGAATTTCATCCAATATCCCCTTTTCACTTCTGATGAGTATACTGGCAATATTGGAATGCAGATGAACATCTGGAGAGCAGCAAGGGAAGCAAAGATCATAAAATGCTCTAAATGGACTAGGTCATTAGTTATCAAACAAGCCAAGGAAGGGTTGACTGATTGGGTTTCTAATCTTGACATATTTGTCATTGTACGTCTTGTGATGGGAAATGGCTTATCTTATGTGTTCATGAATTTTGATAATATTGGTAGATGGATAAATGTTTCTCACAAGTTCATTATTTGTTCTTCTATGATAACTCCAGTTACAGAGGATCCAGCCCTCTCTTCAGACCTCCACAGTATACAAAAATGCAGGCAAAATACTCATGCACATAAAAATAAATAAATAGTAAAAAATTAAAAGTTTATTAAAGTATTTATTTAGTCTTGTAAAAAACTTTTGTAATCTGAGTAAACAATGTTTTAAGAAAGGAGACAATGCCACAGAAGTCTCTAGAACTGGCATGAAGAAAGCAGAAATGAAACCAGATTGTAAGTTATCAATGAGGATGGAGGCATTATGTGCAAAACTGAGAAATATGAGTTCTCTAGAAAAGTGAAACAATAGCTAGGAAAGGAATTGGAGGAAAATCAGTGTTTACTTTTTTGTTTTGTTTTTCAGACAGTTTTTTTTTTTTCTTTGTAGCCTTGGTTGTCTTGGAACTCACTCTGTAGACCAGGCTAACCTTGAACACTAAGATCTGACTATCTTTGGAGTTCTGGGATTAAAGGTGTGCACCACTGCCACCTGGCCAATGTTTACTTTTTAAAGGAAACTGATGAACATTTGAGAAAGCAAGTAGTTTATGAAGAAGTTAAAAACAAAATAAAAATACAAATCTTTCAAGGTTAAAGGATCCAAAAATTCTCAGCAGGAGCATGGGGTTTACCATGGAGAAGTTGACTATGCAAAGGGGGCTGACCCACTTTTGTTGAGAGGGGGTTTTCAAAGGGAGGGTGAGAAAAAGATGATACAACCAGTGCCATATCTTTGGAACTATTTAGTGAAAATTTCTTGGGTTTGGATAATGAGAAAGGAGCAGGATTCAGTATTCAGTGTTAGACCCTACATAGTCTGAGGGTGCCAGAAGGGTGTAAGGCCATGGAATCCTGTAGGAGGGGGAGAACAGTATTAAAAACAAAAAATAAAAATTCTGATAAACATCTTTTTATAGGCTGAAAAGTATACTACAAAGACACTTCAAATAAGTGTCAATATATTTAGTTTACAGTTGTTTAGAACAAGAACTGATTGTGCTGACTCAAGGTTGTAATGTTAGCAGAGGGCATGATTAGCAAAAGTTGAGTCCAGCCTCAGATACATACTGAGACTTTGTATCAAACCCACGAATAAGTAAGTAAATAAATAGAAAATTAGTTTAAAAACTTTGAACTTCCCTCTAAATTTGTATGTCTCTGTACATAAAATAGTACAGTTCTCAGTCCTCATCAGAGAAGTTTCTTTGTTTAGTGGATGCTGGTCGACCCAGAAATCTGCAGATGATCCCACTGTAGAGGATAAGTGTGTGTGAAGTACTTTGCACCAGATGGGCGATCTATATCACATCGCTCTCCAAGACTCAAAGTCCATCTTGGAAAACAGGTAAGAAATGAAAAGACCAGAGGCTAGGAAAAACTAGAGAAATAACTGTCTGGTACTTAGAGCATAGCTCTGAGTTTTACCAAAGCTTTTGCTAAAATTTAAATAATATTTGTGCAAGTGTCAAATAAAGTTAGTGGAGACAACCCATTTTGTTCCTGTAGGAAATGGGTGTTATGTTAGGGAATCATAGTAGGTGTCCTAAATATTAATATTAATTTGAAAATCACAATTGCTTACAATGACACCTGTGGACATTTTTGTATGAGAGAAAACTTGTAAGTTAGATTAAATATTATTTAACTCCAATTATACATTGAGAATTGAAGAAAATGTATAGTCATTTGGATATTCTTTGCTCTTTTAGGTTCTTGTTTTTAACATATATTTTTCACAAATATGCATATATAAAATGTGTGTGTATAATTTGATAATATACCTTTATTATCCTCTCTTTACTTTACCTCTTACTGAAGCTCTTCTGTTGTTTTAACTTCAGCACAGTGGCAGAACCTTAATCTACTGCTTTTTCAGCCAGCAATTGTGACTCCTGCAATTAGCAGACTCCTTTTCTGGCAGCTACCTGGACACTCAGGCCACAGCCTGGTGGAAATTTTGTTTCTGCAGGCGCTGGTTCTCCTGTTGTTCCTAAAGGTAGCTTTAACCAAATCTCTAATGTTCTACTTATAAATAGAACTTGAGATTTAAAGGCTGGGTGAAAACCTCACAGAGGATGAGTAGCACCTAGCTAACCTTCTTTCCTTGTTTGTGTCTCCCAAAGAGAGTATCCTTTCACTCTGCCAAACAAAAACCTCACCATCCTAAATCCCTCCATACTTTTTCTGGTGCATCTCTCTGTCTCTTCCAGATGCCTTCTGGTGTTCTGATTACTTTCTGTTAACTAGTTGCTAATTCAGCTTCATTACCAAAGGTTAGTTTATTTAATTAATGCAAATACAAACTTGTGGTTTACAGTGTGATCAAATATCCTCCAACATTCTTCTTCCCAACAAGTATCTCTCCTACTTTCCTGTCTTTGTGTGTATATACATAACTCACTGAATTCAGCTAATTCAATTAGGACTACTTGCATAAGCATGAGGTGAGGTTATTTTTATTAGCAAAGGCAAGTTACTCTAGTTACTCTATTATGGTCTACTATTCAAGAATATTACTCCTATTAATTGTCCTCAGGCCCTCATGATTCTGTCCCCTATCATATTGGCATGTTGAACTGACTCAGTTTGTGCAGATCTGAGCCAGGTAGACACTGATGCTGTGAGTTCTTGAGTGCAATAGCTATTTCAGAATACAACATTCTTTCCATTTCCTATTCCCTGAATCCTGGAGGGCTTTATGTTTAGTAGATGATAATAATGCCCCATTTATGGCTGGAACTTGATAGTTAAGTTTTCCTCAGCAGTTATGAGTCTATGAGTAACTGTGGATACTGCAAAGAGAAGCTTCTACCAAGGCTGAGAGATAAACTCGTCTATAGATAATAAACAACAGTAGTAAGTTCTACCCTTGAGCCAATCACCTATGTAGCAATGGACTTATGATTATGCTTTGAATTTTTCCAATGAATCAAGAATAAAATACAACCAAAAAAGTCAGTTGACTACCATCCCTAATAGTCATGACACTACTGCAGCAGTTGACATCGCTTACCTGATAGACTGAAGTTATAGTTTGTAAGGCCATTGATGACTTTTCACCTTCTGAAACCTTGTAGAGCTGTCTGCCATTATGAGAGCTAACCAGCAATAAGTAACTTGTCAGATCAGTTTCAGCCTGATTTCTTTATGTCCTATAACCAAAGTGTGTAGTGTCTTCAGCAATAGGATCTTGTCATCTAGTTTTGGTGGATGAGCAATGGCAGTGCAGTTTTACCTTCTTTGTATCACTTGTCTAATTTTAAGTTATCTAGTTAGCCTTCTCATCTGATAACAGGTTTTCTGATTTATATTTAGTACTTTGAATGAAATCACAGACTTCAAGTTAGCACATAAACATTCTAGAGCATCACAAATATATATCAACTGAGAAGTTACACTGTGGGAGTTTTTCTCATCATTTCCTTCACATATAGCATTTGAAATGCATATTTCTCTGATTTTAATTTTGGATCAGGGTTATCACTGCATATAAAATATCCATAGGCAAAGAATAAGTGTATGTATCTAGAGATGCTGAGCAAAGGTCAAACAAAGAAGAGACTTTGGTCCATGGGTAGTCATAATATAAATCCTTACATTAAAACAGTTTTATTCATTTGTATATTAACAGGCAACATGTTATTACCCAGCTGATTATTTTCTTTTAAAAGTACTCATTAAAATATCTGTGAAACAGAAAATAGGCTTGTTTATTTACATAAATTCTCAATTCAAATTTCATATAACTTGTGGGTAGAGGAATCAAAGTTATTTAATTTTAAGGCACTGTAAATCTTTCGTTAATTTGAGTGTAAATGAGCCAATATACTTTTCATTATTATTGCATACCAATTGTTGGAAACTTTTGTTTCAAAGGAAGGATTTTTGTTCACTTTTAATTTTTTTATTCATTTATCAAATAACAATGATGTCATCAAATAAAAGCAGTCTCATCTCTTTTTCACTAATTCTCAGCAAGATAATTCTTTTACATATTTCAAAAACTATCTCTGGCTCTAAATAAAGCTCCTTGGCCTTTGTGGGATTTTTTTGCATACCTACTTTATCAGTGGGCTTCCTAGAGTATGCTTGAGGACTATCTTTAGAGTATGCCAAGTCAGCTTTTTAGTTCACCATGCTAACTGAATTTTATGTACAGACTATAAACTATATGTTGAATCTATTCAGATAAAATTTGTCAGCTTTTATGCTCTTTTGCATAGGGTGTGATATTAACTTTCCTCATCTACACACACTTAGTTTGATGCAATGTGGTGTTAGCTGGTAGTTTAATGGTTCCCTTGCTTTATGTCTTCCCAGCTGAACATTAAGCTGTCTCTTTCTAGTATTTTATTTTTTTATGTATAACTTCACTGGAAAGACTGTGTCAATTGGCTAATTTGATTGAAAATCAAATGCCATAACTGTGTTAAGAAAGCTATTTCTTTTCCTTTTTTAGCTAGACTCTGTCATTCCATATATGAGTCTCATATATGTATACACACACACATACATACATATATAATATGCCATTACTTTCCTTATTTCATGAGTTGAAATTAAGATTCATAATATGTATCTTGGCACTGGCTGTAAAAAAGACGCAGTTCAGTCATTCTCTTGGTTAAAAGGCCTTCTGGGAATTTCTGACATTGGAAAAAGAACACATATAATGGGCAAACTGTTCATTCAAGAGTAGCAAAGAGTTTAACTCTTTAGAGCACACCTCGTCTCAAATCACTGCTTTCAAGAGAAACCAAAGATAATTTAAATATGTGACAGAGAGTAACAATGTTTGTCTGAACCATGTTTCAATGAACTATGTGGCCAATTTCTTCTTCTATGTGTTAGGTAAATTGCCACAAATTTGTTATTTCACGGAAGCTCGGAGCACATACACTGTATCTTTTTCTCTGGTAGCCAGCTTCATGATAAGCTATGCTTGCCAGGCAAGGCAGACAACTTAGTTGTCTGGGAATTTCATTAGCTATGTAGTGAAAGCCCAGTTTAGATTGTAGTAAGCAGCAGCATGTCCTCACTAGAATATATTTCTGATTGACATCTGGGATTATTGCTATGTGTAAGTTCCCATCTAAGTGCTTTACATATGGTAACCCAATTGTGTTCACAGATCTTTAAGATTCTAATATCACCCTCATTTTGTGTTGATGAATATTACACACAGATAGAAGTTGTGAAGCTTTCTCAGGGTTACACAGGAATAACACAGCCAGGGTATGTTAGTAGCCTGTGTTATGTTCCCTTTTGGACTTGGAGTGAGATATAAACCTGATATTTTGTGTCGAAAGAGGAGACTTGTTAGGAAACTTCAAAGTTTAAGAGTGCATGCTGAGAGTGGAGTTCAGAGCACTCCATCTATAGCCAAAGAGAAATATTTGGTTGTGACATCACATGAAGACTATGAGTGGATTTAGAATCAGGGACAAAACTTTGGTGAGTCCATAGCTGGGTCTACACAGAACAAGCATCTTCATCCAGGAATTACTCTTGTCTTTTCCCCATTCTTGGATAGCACTTGCTTGAAATGGGCATATAAAATTGGTAGAGTGATCAATTCTGTGAAGTAGGTGGGGGTAACAGGTTGGAACTTCAAGAACCATCACATTTCTTCTTTCCTTTTGTTTTTACACAGGTTCTCATTCTGTAGCCCAAGCTGCCCTGGAACTCACTATGAATCCAACCCAGCCCACAGTGCCTTGAGACTCATGGAAGTCCTCTTGCCTAAGTTCCCTGAATGCTAGGACTACAAGTGTGAGCTACCATGCCCACTGACCACCACAGAACTGACAGGAGAACTATTCTTGCTTCCTGTAGCTGCCTGAATGTGTGCCTGAATTCATTACTTGGATCTTTCCAACAGTCCTTAGTAAATATGAAATGACCCCAATATTTTATTATTTTTTTTAAAAAAACAGACTTTCTTTCTAGCCTTTAGTGCTAATATAAAATTCTTGTAACTTCAAATAAACCAAAAAGAACAGATATTCCTTAAGTATTTTGTTTTCTAAACCTGATTCTCTCTTTTCATCAGTAGAGATATAAATACTCCATATATATCTTATATCTACACACACACACACACACACACACACACACACACACACACACACACTGGAGATACTTAAGTTCTCTCTGGGTGTATGTGTGTATGTACTTCATGAACAAAGTGTATTTTATGGGCAAACTCCTTTGTGTTTAAGGGAGAATGCACTAAACTTTTGGGTTACCAAAGCTAACAGTTTCAAATATCCTGTTCTGTATCATTTTGTCCTAGTAGCAGCAATTATGGTTATTTGAATGAGAATGGCCACAAAAGGCTCATATATTTGAGTACTTGGTCCTTAGTTGGTGGAACTGTTTTGGAAGGACTAGGAAGTGTTATGTTGTTGAAAAAGGGCTGTCTCTAGAGGTGGTATTTGAGAGTTTGAAAGCTCACACAAGTCCCAGTATTGCTCTTGCTATCTCCAACTTGCAGATTAGGATGGAGGGTCTTTACTGCTCCTGTTCCATGCCTCCCTCCTTGCTAATATGTTCCCTGACCTGATGGTCATGGACTCACCCTCTGAAACTGTAAACAAGTTCCCAACTAAATGCTTTTTTATATTGGTCTTGTTGGTTACTATATCTCTTAAAAGCAGCAGAAAAGTGAGATAATCATGGAAACTAACATATTTTTCTCCATTTTCAGAGAGAAAATTACAACTCAGAGAGGCCCAGTGACTTGTACAAAGTTTTACAGCTAGGAAACATTAAATGTGGAATTATATCTCAGGTCTATAGAACTTCTGCATTGCGAATGTTGTTTTATATTAAAATACTAATGAAATGTAAGTAACATTTCAAAGAACAAAATTGTAGAATACACTATCTTCCCTTTGGACAGCAAAGGGTTGCAAACATACTCATTAGAGGACATGCTTAACTTAGTCATTAGACCACATCTGGTGCCAATACTGAAATAATGGGATTCTTTCCCCATTACAACTGTCTTCTCCTCTACCATATTAAATATACTTTATCCTGAGAATTGAAGGTCCACAGACCATTCCATTCCTCCCATTCCTCCCCTGCTAATCTATCATGTCCAAATACACACCCTTACCTATCTCAAAGGTTGTAATTTCAGGTTCTGCATCTCAAGCAAAGTAAATATAGTTCCACTGCAAGTGTTGCTGTGTATTTTCTCAGGCTAACCTGTGTATTTAAAGATGTGGGCAGGAATGTCAATAGAGTCTGTGACTGTCATTGCTCATTAAGCATAAATCCTAGCTTATAATTATCTTTAACCACCATGTACAATGAAGGCAAGTTGAAATAGATTTTGTTTTTATATAAGATATTCTGACAGATAAGTTTTGCTATTGTTTGTTCATGAGCATTTATCTCTATTTGCTTAGGGGCCATACTGTACCCTCTAAGAATTCCATTATACCCACCTGTAATACTTCTATGTTTTGAGGACATTCTAGGTACCAACATGTTCCTTATTGTGGTAGAATTCTCTTCCATTTTCCCTTTTGAAACAGTCTTGCTATATAACCCAGGCATCTCTTACTCATGAGCAAACATTAAAAGTGTATGCCATCTTGCCCAGATTCTTTTTGTGATTAGATTAGGATAATTCCTCCATGAAACAATAGTGCCAGTTCTCTCATGCTAGGAAATCTTTCTTTATAGTTAATGTCTGAAAAGTATCCAGTCATCTCTGAGTCTGACAAACTTTTCTAACTCCAACTCAGAATTAATTAATCAATTTTTAAAAATCTCTGGCATTTTATGTCCTGATACAGACCATACTGTTGATCTGTTTCTGTATCTGATTCTATTCTAAGGTAGTTCTCAGCCCTCCAGAGCACTAGATGGTAAGGGTGATGGGTGAAACAGGTGGAGCAAGATAGGATTTTCTTTATTTACTCTGGTTCTGGTCAAACAAGATTAATTAGAATCATAAAGTTAGTGGCACACATATATATTTTTGCCTTTTTGTAGATGGTATAAAAATATTTTTTTATTCTGCTGTACAAACCCAAACTGACCCAGCTTTTAGGCAAAGATCACTAAGTTAAGCATGTCCTCTAACGAGTATGTTTGCAACCCTTTGCTGTCCAAAGGGAAGATAGTGTATTCTACAATTTTGTTCTTTGAAATGTTACTTACATTTCATTAGTATTTTAATATAAAACAACTTTCACAATGCAGAAGTTCTGTAGACCTGAGATATAATTCCACATTTAATGTTTCCTAGCTGTGAAACTTTGTACAAGTCACTGGGCCTCTCTGAGTTGTAATTTTCTCTTCTGAAAATGGAGAAAAATAACTCACTTCTATGTGTTGATTAGCACTGTACTGTAGCTATCAAAAGGTAGGCCTTGCTTCTAAGAATAAGGATATGCCTTCACCAACATTTCAATTTGGTGGAGTCCCGTAGTGCCCTTTTTTGTTCCTCTCATATCTGTTTTTCTATGGTTTTGAAAAAAAATGCAAAAAGTCTTATCTTTTTCAATTGTTTGTTTAATCCCAAGGCTTTACAGCATTGTGTACTTGTCTTTACAATTACTGTCAGTCTCTACTCTGTTAGGCTAATATTGTTGCTTATAGGAGGAATTGTTGAACATGGTGATAGTACACGCCAGTAATCCTAGTACATGGAAGATTTCTGCTATGCTTATGCTTAGAATATGATTCAGAGTAAGAGTGAGGAATGACTCAGATTTGTATTCAACTGCATTTTCATTTTTTATATTAAGAATTTTTTATTCATTTTACATACCAACCACAGATCCCCCACTCATCCCTCCTCTAGCTCTCCCACTGCATCGTCTCCTCCACCTCCTTCAAAAAGGTAAGGCCTCCCATGAGGAGTCAGCAAAGCCTGGTTCATTTAGTTGAGGCAGGTCCAAGCCTCTCCTTCCTGTACCAAGGCTGGGCAAGGTGTCCTTTCATAGGTAATGGGCTCCAAAAAGCCAGTTCATGCACTAGAGATAGAACCTGATCCCACTTCCAGGGGCCCCTTAAATAGACCAAGCTATATAACTGTCTCTCATTTACAAAGGGCCTAGACCCCATAATCCCATACGGGCACCACAGCTGTTGGTCTAAATTTCATGAGTTCCCACTAGTTTGGTTCAGTTGCCTCTGTTGATTTCCCCATCAAGATCTTGACCCTCTTGCTCAAATAATCCCTCTTCTTTCTCTTTGACTGTACTCCCAGAGCTCAGCCTGGTGCTTGGCCATAGATCTCTACATCTGGTTCTATTAGTTACTGGAAGAAGGCTCTATGATAACAGTTAGGTTATTCACCAATTTGATTACAAGAGAAGACCAGCTCAGGCACCTTCTCCCCAATTGCTAGTAGTCTAAACTGGGGTCACCCTTGTGGATTCCTGGGAACTTCCCTAGTACCAGATTTCTCCCTAACCTCATGATGTCTCTATCAAGATGTCTCTTTCATTGCTTTCCCACCCCATCCCTGTTCTAGCTCGATCAACCTGTTCCTTTATGTTCTCATCCCCCATTTCCTCTCTTCTATTGCCCCCTACCCTTAGTTTACTTAGGGGATCTCATCTCTTTCCCCTTCCCAGGGTCATTCATGTGTCTCTCTTAGGGTCTTCCTTGTTAGCTAGGTTCTTTGTAGTGTAGTAAGAAATTTTTTACTGGTCTAGCTCAAAGTCAGGACCCGCAGACCTGAAGTTCCACAGAAACACATAGAGGCTAATATTTATTATAAACTGTTTGGTCTATGGCTCAAGCTTATTGCTAGCTAGCTCATGCATCTTAACTCATTTCTATTAATCTATGTCTTACCACTTAGATGATGGCTTACCTGAGTTTCTTTATATATTGTTTTTTGGGCAACTAGATTGAATCTCTCTTTACTCTGCCATCCTTCCTCTTTATCTATGCTTGGATTCCCCACCTAATTATAAGCTTGGTTACCACAGGCCGAAACAGTCCCTCTATTAACCAATTATATTCATAGCATACAGAAAGACATCCAACACTACTTCCCCTTTTCTGTCTAATCAAAAAGAAAGGTTTTAATTCTAACATAGCAAAATTACATATAGCAAAAGAGCTATCAAGCAAGAATTATAGTTACAATTTTTAGTCTATTTGTATTTAGCAAAATTAAATATTTTATTACCTATCTTTGTGAGTTTAAAGTTTTGAATCTAATTTACTTTTTATTATAACTAAAGAAAACTATTGTTATAAATATCTAATTTTTAACTACATCAAAGACTACAGAAGGACATAATATAACCCAAGTAAATAGGAAGTATAAGCAACTTCTAAAATCTAGAAATGACAGAGATGACATCTGGCTGTCTGGACAGTCACCTAAAGTTTTTTTGTAATGTTGGGGCATCTAACTTGAGCCCATAGGCCTAAAGTTTCTGGCATATCTTTCAGTGAAGCAGGATATTTGAAAGACACCTCTGCCTGTTATGTCAGTTTGTCATTCACCTCTCTCTCTCTCTCTCCCTCCCTCTCTCTCTCTCTCTCTCTTTCTCTCTCTCTCTCTCCCCCTCCCTCCCACTCCCTCTTTTTTTTCTCTCTCTCTCCCTGTGTGTGTCTTGAAGAATGTGTAGCAGTTTTTCTCTGTGAAGTAGGAACCTGAAGGATCATCTTGGCTTAATTTGCCAAGCTTAGAGGTCACTTTTTTATGGACCTTGCATGTCTAGTTTATGCAGCATACTGTCAAGCAGTTGAGGCAAGAACAATTTCTTGTCCAGTAGCTAACTTTAGCCACAAATAAAGTAAATCTTACATTGAGATTTTTTGATATTTATCGACTTCATGAAGTAGATTGTGCTGCCAGGAGGTCTGTCTTACTGTCTAGAAAAGGCTCAGATTTTTAAACATTTTAAATGTCATATTTTCTAAGTTTTTGAAGTGTTTGAACATTACTTATTTAATTAAATAATATATTTGTATATATAAAAACTAACTATACATTATAATTTTAAAGGAATTGCATAAGCATAATTTACTAAACTAAAGTAAAAATATAAATTCGGTATAATGAAATTGACTTTTAATTTGTATCAATTAGCCAAAATCCATTCCAAAGTAAAGTATTTTGATTAATAGCCATGTTTTTGTTTAAAGTAGATTAAATAATCTATCTTTTAAAATCATTTTTATATTATATTCTCTCTTTTTCCTTAGAAAGATATTGACTATGATTATTCACTATTTGCAATGAAAATAATCATTAATAAATATTATTTTGGGAACTTGAGCATAGTTTTTTATTTCTGTGTTTTGCTGTTTGAGGGCATTGGTAATCTTATAGGGATCCTGAGTCTGGATCATCTTAGTCAGCAGCCTTAAAGCTGATGTGGCCATTTCTTTTCATCAGAGATCTTTCTTTAGGGATCTTTTTTTGTCACATGAGATTAGCCTGGAAACAATCTACACGTCCTGATCTTTTGTGGAAACAAAAGTATAATTTCTTTTTTTAAAGCATCTTATCTTTAGACTTAAATTTTAAAGCCAAGATATTTTTAAAATATATCTTTAACTTAGCAGCTTTTATAATCAAATGTATAGTTGTAGATAGCTCATTAACAGTTAAAAAATTTCAAAAGCACAATACTAAATATAATTTAGACTTTATATATTTTTGTCTTTATGTGGTTTATTTTATTTTTATTACTTTATTTTTTAAGAATTTTTTCTTCTTTTTTCTCTCAGCCTATGTATTTTTTTTTTTACATACATTGTAACCTCTTTAGAGATTCTTTTTATCTGATTTTGTTTTATTGGATATCTTTTTTTTAAAGATTTATTTATTTATTATGCATACAGGTTTTTTTACAGAAGAGGGCACCAGACCTCATCATAGATGGTTGTGAGCCATCATGTGGTTTTGCTGGGAATTGAACTCAGGTCCTCTGGAAGAACAGTCAGTGCTCTTAACCTCTGAGCCATCTCTCCAGCCCCTTTATTGGATATCTTTAACTAAGTAGAGTACTGCTGCCCACTTTCATGAACTCTATTTAAGTGTTTGGCAGTGATTCTTCTTAAGAAAGTCACACAGTTTTTGTCACTAAATCTCAGACAGGAAACATCTCTTAAAGGATCTGCACCTCTTCTTGCTGCTAGCAAACAGAATCCTTTCAGATGATGCTGCTATAAAGAGCTGATTTTGACTCTTAAATCTGTCATAAGCAGCTTGTGCCTGTATGACTTCTATACAACTTCAGTAACACATGTTGCAGCTCAGGCTGTATAAAACAAACCCTCCATTTTGTAATTCAAGCTTGCCTGTTGTACAGTCATTGTACTATGACCCACTTGAGAGACACAACTTGGAAACTGCTTTTGGCTCTGTTTTTGTGCTCTAGAACCCTTTAAAAGCTTTTGTAGGTTTTATGTAAGTGTATGTGACTGACATTGTCCACCAATTATAGTAAAAAATTTTGGACCTGTCCAGCCCAAGGTTGAGACCTGCAGACCCATTGTCCCACAGAAACACACAGAAGCTGATATTAATTACAAACTGTTTGACCTATGGCTCAGGCTTATTGACCTATGGCGCAGGCTTATTGCTAGCTATCTCATTCATCTTAACCCATTTCTATTACTTTATGTCTTGCCATGTGGCCCCTGGCTTACCTGAGTTCCTTTACATATTGCTTCTTGGGCAACTGGATCACATCTCTCTTGACTCTGCTTTCTTTCCCCTTTAACTATACTTGGATTTCCCACCTGATAAACTTGGTTGCCATAGGCCAAAACAGTCCCTTTATTAACCAATGATATTCACAGCATACAGAAAGATACCTCACATCACTGGAGCTGTGGACTGTAGTCTGTTTATACTTTGCTTTACATCTAGTTTCTACTTATGAATGAGTACATACTATGTCTGTCTTTCTGAGTCTGGGTTATCAAACTCAAGTTGATATTTTCTAGTTCCATTTATTTGCTTGCAAATTTCATGATGCCATTGCCAATTTTCTGAGAAGTTGCCATACTGATTTTCAAAGTGGCTATACGAATTTGCACTCCCACCAACAGTTGAGTGTTCCCCTTGCTTTATAACCTTTCCAACATAATGTGTCATCAGTGTTTTTGATATTAGCCATTCTGACAGGAATAAATGGCATCTCATAGTCATTTTTATATGCATATCCCTGATGACTAAGGATGTTGAGCAATTCCGTAAATGTTTTTTTGTCATTAAAGATTCTTCTGTTGTACATTCTCTGTTTAGATCCGTATCCCATTTTTTAATTGGAATGTTTGGTATTCTGATATGTAGTTCTTGAATTCTTTATATATATTGGAGATCATCTCTCTGTCAGATGTGGGGTTGGGAAAGATCTTTTCCCATTCTGTCAGCTACTGTTTTGTCTTATTGACCATGTCCTTTGACATACAAAAGCTTCTCAGTTTTAGGAGGTCCCATTTATTAATTGTTGCTCTCAGTGTCTGTGCTACTGGTGTTATATTTAGAAAGTGGTCTCCTTTGCCAATGCATAGAAGATTATTTTC